>JAOEHY010040209.1:0-71291 GCA_025447955.1 Psilopsiagon aurifrons | reverse complement strand
CAAGGCGGGGGGAGGACGAGGGGCCGGGCTGAGGAAGGGCAGCGCGGGCTGAGGCGAGGCGAGCCCAGCCGGCCGGCGAGCAGGGGAAGGCTGGCTCCCTGCGGCGGGCGCTCGCAGGGCAGGCGGCGGCTGCGCCGGTGGCTCCCCGCGTTCCTGGCTCTCGGCTGCTGGGCGCCCCACGCCATGTTCTCGGTGCTCTCCTATGGCAGGCTAGTGGCCCGGGCAGTCCTGGGCGGCCTCTCGCAGACGGACTCCCGTGACTACAGCTTGGTGACAGCCAGCTGTGGCTTTGGCAAAGATTTCCGCAAGGGCATCCTCAAGAAAGGCATGTGCTACGGAGACGACGCCTGCTTCGTGGCCCGGCACCGGTCGGCTGATGTGCTGGGTGAGTGCTGGCGAGCCCTGCTAGGGGTGTTGGGGAGGCGTTGGTGGCGGTGTCGCGGTGTCCCGGCCTCCTGTGTGAGCCGCACATGGCAAAGCGGCTCAGGCTTCGGCTGCAGACAAAGGAAGCGATTCCGCCTGTAAATGTTAGTGCGAGTTCTCTTTTTTTAGCTTTAGAAGAAAGCTTTCGTACCCTTTGCTGCAGCACAACACCCACCTCGCTCAGCACACCCATTGGGACTGGGTGCTGGGTGCCCAGGCCCAGCCTTGGCACCTCACCTGTAGGTGCCTACAAGGCCTGGTGCCTCCAAAAGCTGGAGAAACGGTGTGTAATGTTTCACTTCGCGTGTGCCTTTAAACCCTAACCAAGCCCTTTGTGTATGCATTGCGTTTACTGAGGAAAGATCATTGAAACGGATACTTCCTGATTTTTAGCGTGTGCTGTGTCCTTGTCAAGTGAAAGGCAAAGTGACATTGAGACTGGCTTCAAATGTCAAACTTCAGTTTCAGTGTTTGCTCTATCTTGATTGCACTCTCTGGTTTGGATTCGCATGTGAAATGAATCTGAAGGACTCAAATTTTAGGAGTAGTGAATAATTAGAGATAATGAGTGGAATCTTTGGTTTGTGAATAGCATTCTTCTGACAGTGCTTGACCTTTCTCCTGTGTAGTCCGGGTTGATTTTGGCTAACTGACACTTTGCAAAAGTTAGTTTTCAAGCAGATGACAGAAGTAAATTTTCATCAGAACTTTGACATTAAAAAGACAAAGGTTCTCTCCCCCCTCCCCCATTTTTATTTTTTTAATTTAAACCTGGTGGGATTACACTGCATCTTGTGATGTGTTGGGGATTCTTCACAAGCCGGGGCTGTCACCCAGAACTTGGTTGCTGTTTCATGCTAAGACATTTCTTCAGGAAGCTGTAACACGATGCTTGTTAACAGTATTGGTGATTATTCTCCAGGGAGCTGCTACTCTAAGGGTGATGCTACAACTCTGAAGATGTGGAAAACAGGTCAATGCGTTTGAGATGCTCAGCATCTTTTCTGTTGTGCCTGTTCCAGAGAAACCTTTTGCTGTTAAAATTAGCTGTTGGACAACTTTACTTTAGTATGTGACTGAGGCTGCCTGCCTTTGAAGTTCACGCTAGGCCAGCACTGAGAAGTAACTGAGCAGTCAGGAGTTGCACATAAATGAGGGATCTCCTTTACTCATAGGTAGACTCTTTGCATGGGGAAACAAGTAGATTTGCACCCATTTGATGATGTTTAGGGGGTTTTGGCCATATTTGGTAGTTGCCATATGTGGACCTACAGCTTGTCTTGTCTTCCTGCAGGAATCAAAAGAGAATTGTGTTTCTAAGTTGGGCTTTGCATTAATTTTCATGGCGACTTGAAAGCAAACAGAATTGTAGCTCCACTTTAGGATCAAACAGCAAGGAAGGCTTTAGACCAGTATGTCTTAAGCACCAAGGAGAAAATGATTTCCATAGAAAAGCTGTTGGGTTGGGTTTTCCCCTGTAGAACTGTTTTCGTGTTAGTTTTACTTTGATTTTCTAAATACGCCATCCAAACCCCCAAGATCATTGTACATTCTGCGAACAGTGACACTCAGGGTGGGGTTTGGTGCAGTCTAACTTGATGCTTTTTCTTCATCTGGAGTCCTTAAATTTACAGACATAGTTTACTCTTTGTTTCTGCTGCCACGGTCATCTCTTTGCTCTCCCTTACTCAACCAGTTCTACACAGCTGCAAAGAGAGTTTCAGCACCAGTGTTCCTGCCTTTCATTCTTGTTACTCTCATCACAAGCGTGAGGTTCCTTAACGATTGTTTTTTAAAGGGCCTCATAAATTTTCTCCTAACTCGATACCTGCCTGAGCTGAGCTGCTGCTTTCAGAGCTTCATTTTTCAGTATTAGTTTAATGAAGAGGCTCACGTGGCTTCAGCTGGAGCAAACACTAGACATGGTGAGAGTGCTTGTAGAGAACAGTGAATTTCCAAGTGCATCACTTGGGGTTATCCTGCCATGGTAGTCATCAGTGACAAAGCCATGCCAGACAATGAATTTAACATTCTTCTGTGCCAGCTTTTTCCAGAACCAATATATGGGAAGCATGCCTGTGTGGGATGGAGATGGGTGTGGTGTAACAGTGAGAGAGCTACTCCCAGACATTTGGCATGAGTGCTTGGGGATTCATTTTCTTAGGTCAAACAAAAGTGTTTATAGCAGATGCAAATATGCTAAACTTCTTTTGTTCTATGTATACTGTGTAGTCTAAAGGCTGGAAACTTAACCGTGTCTTCTAGTCTCTGCATCATCCTTTCACAGTAATATCAACAGAAAGCTGATGAAGATTCGTGTTGTTTCCAGTCCTCCCATTGTAGTTAAGGGCTTGATGAGGCCTGCTGCTGGTGTACTTGAAGCCTTGAGGGGTTTGACTTTTATTTTTACTTTGGTCTAGGACATACCTATTAAATTTGGATGTTTTCTTCCCATTCTGGGCACAGGGAGAAACATGAAACTCAGAACCAGGGTATTTCCTTTGGGACCACTCTGAGAAAAGGAAGTGGCTTTACTACCAACGTTAATCTCTAGAGCTTTATGATTCAGGCCCGTGTTTCCTGCCGCTCATACCATATTGTATCTTTCTGTGTGTTCGCTGTCAGGGTCTTGGTTGTCCAGAGCCTCAGGATATGCAAATACCTGCTTGAGATGTGGTGGATGTCATGTGCTACTTCAGGTCTGAAGGCATGCCCTTGACTTCTGAGGGCAGAAACGCTGTTTTCAGAGCTGAAAACCAAAACTCTTCAGGAACTGGCACCTTTGTTTTTTCCTAATCCGTGTGCAAGTGGCATTTTCAGAGCAGAGGGAGCAAACCACACATTTAAAAAATGAACTGAAACACTTTATATAAACATGTCACTTATTTCATGAAACTAAACATGAAATGTGTTTGCATGTTCTGAGCCCTCTTGTGATGGTTTTTTCTGTTGTTGGGATCTGCCTTTTCTTGCTTGTTCCTGCCTTATCAGACTCCCAGTGCCTTTGCTCGTTTTTATGGATTTTCCAAGCTGTTGTGCAACTCATTATTGAAACACTACAGCAACCACTGCATCCCGTGACAGCATCACTTCTACAGTGTCTGTGCTGGGTAGAAGTTTGGGTGTAGCCACTGGGACTTGACGAGTCTTCCGAACTATTTCTGTCCCCTAGCAGTAGTAGGAAAAAAACCCTCAGGCAGCAGTCTAGTGTTTGTCCACTGCAAAGCTGAAATTTGGCAACTGTTGTATCTGCTGCAAATCTGGCTTTTTAAAGGATTTGGGGGAAGGGGGGTGTTTAGGGCAGCTGCTCTGAACTGAAAGGAATTGCACTTGATTTGAAAGTCAGGTTTGTCAGCTGTCTGCGTAAGAGATGTGTAAAACTTGAGTGCCAAAGCCCCTGGAATACTGTTGGTGTCATTGTCATCAAGTGAATTAGAAGATGTAAAAGGATTTGTAGGTGAAATGTCAAGGTTGTTCTGGCATCTGTAGAGGAGGAAGGGACTGCGATGCCTGAAGGTCATGTAAGACTCTGTTAAGTGGTTTTATTTGGTATCATACCTATTAAAGGGATTGTTGCTGTATCACAGCTTACCACACTGAAGGAGACAAGTTGTCTGCTTGCTTTGGAGTAGCCTTTCACCTACTCTGGCAGGAGAGCTCAGGACGACTTAATGGGAGTAACCAGTGATGTGATAAAACTTGTGTATGTGTCGTAGCTTGTAATAGACCAAATGAAGTTTTCTTTTGAACATGGGGCATAAGTACTGTCATTTGTAGAGAAACTACAGATTGAGAAAGATCCCCATTAACAATGATACCCACTCTCAGTCCTGTTGGTTCAGCTGATCCAAATGTCAGCAGTGCTCTTCTTCAGTAGCACTGACTGTATGTAACCTCTTAGAAATGTGGCAGCTCTTCTCAGGAACGAAGCTTCAGTCTGGTTATTCTTTACCACAGTGTCTGCAAGGGCATTGTACACAACATGTTCTGATCAGCGTTTGCAGTTGAGCACATTTTAATTGTAAGTGCTCTTGGCACTTGTTGTAGCAGATAATTTTCCATTCATGGGCAGATCAGGTTCTGTCAGGAATCACAGAAGGAAATAAAAATAAGCAAAGCTGAGCACCGTGCAGTAGGTGAGGTGTTAATCATACCTATGTAGTAGAAAATGTTGCAGAAGTCTCCTGCTGTTTGCTTCATCCACACTTTAACTGTGATCCTGAGATTGTTTGTGCTGTAGGTGATTTCAGTGCAGGCTGTCTGATGTCTGTCTGTCTACAGTACTTATCCCCTTCATCATGTAAGTGCCAACTGGCAGTAGCAGTTCAGCTGTAAAAATAAGGTCCAGGGTTGTTCAACACCTTGGGAGGTTAAATAGTTATAACTACGTAGGGAAGTTCTCATAAAACATCCAGAAATAAATAATAGTTTATAGTGTTCTTCTGTAGCTCCCAAAATCCACTGAGCAACTTCTCAGGCTTAAATAAAATAGCTAAGAGATCTACCTGGTAAACGACCTGTTTCAGGGACAACAGACTGTTGTAGCAGGGGGCAAAAATGCAAGGAACTGTTGCTTTTTCCTGGAAGTAGATGCATACCTCGATGTTTTCAGTTCATTGTTTCCCCTTTAGTTTGTTCTTCAGCATTGTCTCTCTTGCTTGTTGTGCCTCATTATCACTTAGGCAGTTATTCTTCCAGAACCTATTTCATGCAAGGGTAGTTTAAGGTCTACTGTAACTTTTAAAATGCTCAGTGTGAATAAGTAACCTTTCCCTTTGTAACTAGTTATCAGTCACACACAATCTGCCTTCAGGGATTTCTTAGTCAACCCCTTCAGGGTTATTTCTTAGTCAAAACCTTGGGGGTGGAGAGTAGACACCATTTGGCTCTAATTGGGATCCCATACCCGCTGCTGGTAGAGCTGGTAGGAGAATTGATGCTGGCTCTGGGTGTGTGACTTCATGGGGTGGAGAACCTATCTTAGGTGTGTGATTTATCTCATTGCTGATAAAACAAGAAATCTTAATTGGTTTATCTCAATTCTCTATGTTGACAAATATTAGGTGCTGTAGTTTACAACTAGTGTAGTGCATCAGGTAGCACTTTGTTACCATTTTAGCCTTTCTATATGTGATGTGGAATAAATTCAATCACAGATACACCCTTTTGATATTCTTTATCAGTGATTCGTTGCTAGCTCAGGTAAGGATCTCAAGACACTGCAAGTTCAGTGGGATATATGCAGTGTCTCACAAAGTTATTTGTGGGCATGCAAGGGCAATTCCTGCTGGCATCCCTGTGCCTACCAGGTGCTTCTGTGTGTGAAGATTATCCGTAGCTGATGCAATGTTTGAAAGCATTCATCTTTCATTTTTAGGACAGGCTGATGCTTTTGGGCTCTAGCCATGGGCAGCTTAGTTTGCTCACTAGCCAGAACTTCTGCACGTAATGCTGGTTATATTAACCAGGGCTTGTTCTGAACTTGAAGCCTGCTTAGTTTATATTTGCTCTGAACTAGATACACCATCTGAGTCTGACTTACAAAAGTGTGTGGTGAGAGGCACATGTTACTAGTGTTGGCCCTGGCTGGCTGCTCCCTGGGCAGTTAACCTCCTGCAGTGGCAGCCAAAACAACTTCACATTTGCATTTCAACTGCTATTTTATCCCAGATGCTTTTAGCATTTTGAAGTAAATTTTAATGAGTTTCAGTGCTCCTCTCTTCATGTGCACGGCTTTGGTGCTGCAGCATCAGTGACTTGTGCTTTGTCTTTGAAGCTTCATTGCAACTTTTGTCTTGCTGAGACATCTTGATACACCAAATCCTTAAGAAAGTAGAGTGAGCCAGTTTTCGGACTGACACATGCAGCAAGTATTTAATCTGGCAGTAGTATTTGTATGTTTTCCAGCAGTGGAGTGTTAACTCGCAAAGGGTTCTGAAAGGTCTCCATGATATAGTTAAATACTTGAGAAGGATTCTGCTTTTGAAGTGATTTATTGTGAAATTTCCGATTGCTTTATTTACAGCAGTGGTTCATCTTGCTGCAGGCGTTTCACTGTGTCACATGGACACGTGTGTAATTCCTGCGTGGACTTGAACAGGGAATATCCAAAGAAATGGTCTTTCTATAAAACTTTCGGATGTAGTAAATAGCTTAGAAAAAAGCCAGGGTTGTTCAGTGCAATTTCAGCAGTTCTTGTCAGCCATGCAGTTTGTCCTAAGTGTCCTGTGGTTCTTAGCCTGTAAGAAGGTTATTTAGCTTAAATTAGGTGAACTGACCTATCATCTGTAGGAGATGAAGTTTAAAAGGAAAAGAGGGGGAACATAACCATGCCCAAACTTTTGCAAAACACCCACATTGTCCGTTGTGGGCAAGGGCAAGAAATAAGTGCCAGTGGTGGTTTGTGAGTTAGTGACCTGATGGGGTGCAGTGGAGGTGTTAGAGTGGAAGCAGCTCCAGGGCCTGCTCCTGATGTAGTGGTCTCATTTGCAGGATGGAGAAGGAATGCACATCTGTCTTGATGCTTCTTAACCAATCTGTTCTCTTAAGTGTAGTACAGAGTTAAGTCAAGGACTCACTTGTGGACCATCTAGAGGGTAATTGTTGTGGAAGGCTGTAGCAGAAAGTACATAAAGCTGTTTATAGCTTGCAAAAAGCAGGGAGGAAGGCAGACAGACAAAGCCGTTTCATGGCTCAAGATAGAGTATGAAGTGTGCTGCCGTGATTAGGGATTTACATTTCCTGCCTGGAGTAAGAAGTGAGCAAAGAAAAGCAGGTGGTATACTCTTATCTTTGCTTGAAAAATTGAAAGAGGCTTTGATAATTAACCTTACCAGGTGCGTGCTAAGACTGCTTTCTTGTTCTGTATACTGGTGCTCTGGTGTTGCTGTTTAGATATTTCCCAAGAAGACAAAGGTGCACATGGTTTACTGATTGCTTGAGGGAACTCCGTAACTGCTGGTGAGCTTGTTTTGTAACCACCTTGAGAGCCAAAAGCTTTGGGCAGTTCTTGTCAAACATGATCTTCTCATTGCAGTAACCCTGCTGCCAGTGAAGCAATGCTGTGTTCAGCCAGCAAGACTACATCTGGATCGTGTTCACCTTTAAAGGGAAAAACTTTGTGTAGAGCATGAAAAACTTCATGTAACTTCATGTAAAGCAAACATCGTCATCCAAATTGAAGCTTAGTTTCTATTTCAAGTTCTAGATGCAGAACTTTTTGTTAATGATCTCTTACTCCCGACTTGTCTGTGTGGCAGCAGAAAACAACGGGTTAATGCAGTATAAAGCTGAAGCTGTGGGACCTGTACAGAGGATTAGTTTCTTCTTGAAGAAACCAGAAAAGGCATTTCTGAGAACGCCAGGCAGGCTTCTGCATTGGCTTCTTCTCGGGGTCTGAGAGGTGAATACAGGATCTGCATTCCTGTAGCATTCTTCTAAGAACACAGACAGCCAAAGCAGGTGTCTGAAAGGTTGTGCACTATTTTTGGGAGAAATCTGATTAATGTTGATAGGCTGTTCAGAATCTGGCTATAACCTCTTGTCAGATTATCGTGCCAAGGGCAGCTCTAAAGCTTCTGTCTCAGTTTCAGATGGTGTCCCATGTGAAGGGCATTTGTAGAGGAGGCAAACTCAGTTTCACCTTCTCAGGCAAATTTTCATGCCTTTGCTAATAGTGGTGTTCTTCTTCTGAGGACGCTTGTTCTTTAGCACAGTTTGGGCTCCGAGATTGCCTCTTCGTGCTTTCATCAGGAACAAGTTAGCTTTATTATGTTACGGAAACTTGCACTTGAAATGGTCAGTCCCTTAAATGCTGAGGATCAAACAGACTCTTGGAAACATTTCCAAGTAGGGGTATTTTTATCTCATAAATAATGCGTTCAGGCAGTATTTTACTTGTATCATGAAGGCCAGTTGAGGAACTTCAAGATACTTCATCCAGTCAGCCCCCAGGATGTCATACCTGCTGCTTATCTCCCTCTGACCACCCCCCTTCCCTATGTGCATCTTTGCTGTTTGCCTCTGCAGTTGCTCAGCAGATTCCCAAGCTTGGGCAATTCTGATATCCAGCTAGTTTTGAATAACTAATATTCTGATATCCAGCTAGTTTTGAATAACTGAAAAAGGACCGGATCGTGGTCAGTTTTCATACTCTAGCTTGGCTGAAGCTGTAGGCAACAGACTCTCCTAGGAAGGTGTAGGTCCCAGCACTGTGTTGGTTATGTGTTTCTTTTGAACATGTGTCTCAAATGGAAGTTTAGTTTCTACAGAAATTGATATTACCAAGTAGAAAGTGTTGTCCCTCTGGGCATGTTAGACTTCTACCTTCTCTCCAGCAAATCAGATTGTATGTAGATTTTTGCCTAGGAGCTGATGTCAGAAGTTCTTACAAATGCTTAGAAATTCCTTAATAAAAGTGTTTTGAAGCAGGTGCCATGTCCTACTTTTTAGTGACTGAGTATCATTAAGTGGTGTAAAGAATTAAAACCCTCGTTTTGGAAGCCATTTCTGTTCATCTAACTCTGGTTTTGTGTTTTCTTCTAGGGGTAGCAGATGGTGTAGGTGGCTGGAGAGACTATGGGGTCGACCCTTCTCAGTTCTCAGGGACTCTAATGCGAACGTGTGAACGTTTAGTAAAAGAAGGACGGTTTGTACCAAGTAACCCTGTTGGGATTCTCACCGCAGGTTACTGTGAGCTGCTGCAGAACAAAGTACCTTTGCTTGGTAAGAGAACACAAATACATAAACTGGATCATAATTGTCGTATGTTACTTAGACATGCTTACTCAAATTTGCTTTGTTACCAGCGTCTACAACAGTTTTGCAGGTATTTCTCTTAATTACCCAAAGAACATAGAAGTGAAGTTGTGTTAGTAGCACCCTTGTATGTTTAAAAACTCTCTGGATTTATTCAGTGATTCAAGGAATGTGTGTGTATGTATAAAAACCTGTGTGATGGGTTACTGCTGATGCTATTCAGCAGTACTTACAGAGTTTGCAGTAGGATGCACTCATGCAAGTGCAGCGTGTGTACTAGTGCTCTCTGTTGCATGTGTATAACTAACTGTTCTCTACTGAAAACTGCTCATGGTTGATTGTGGCTTTTTGCTCAAGCTATGCAAGCAGAAATGTTTTCTGATGATAATCAGGCACAGTTCTGCTCATTCCTTGCTTTGCTGCTCCTGTTGCCTTTTATGTCCAATGGTCTTTAAACCTAATCGTTTGGCTTAAGTCATTTAGAACAATCGCTGGCACTGTATATTATTTTTACAATTCCTTGTGGGGGATTCATTACAGGCCTTTTGGAAAGCAAACTCAAGTAGATGCTTGGCATATTCTGTGTCATACTTGATTTTAGACAGGGCATCCAGCTGCCTTGGGAATGGTGAGCAGATAGAGAGGTAACATTTGGGCTCTGCTGACAGCCTTGAGAACAGGATACTTTTCTAAAGGGCGTGTGACTTCTGCACTAAGAAAGTGTCACCCTGCAAGATACACATGCTTCTCACCTGACCTTGAAGTTCTATGCCAGAGGAGTGCTGTGTAAGCTATATTTAATTTGTGTGCTGAGCTTCGGAGCAGATGTGCTGGCATTATACACCTAAAGAATAGGTTGGAACCTCAGAAGTGACCTTAAGTATCGCTAAAATAGCAGTGGTCGGTAATTACCTTAGGATTTTGTGTGTTTAGTAGTGCTTATTAGTGCAAAGCAGATGTAGCTGTAAGTGATCCACAAAGTGGGCCACTGGTGAGAGCTCTCACAGCGGCTTTGTAGATGAAGGCAGTGCTGCTTGGCTTGACCTTTCGAATGCTGAAAAGCAGCATATGCTGAGTCACAAGATCTGCATTCCACGCATGGCCTCCTGGTTACACTCTGCTAGTAGAGTTAGAATTTGGAACTAATGATCCTTGGTGTTTCTCCTTTATCCGAGAACAGTATTTTTGGAAGTAGAAACAAAACCCTGGAATTACCACGGCAATGAACGTTTAGTTTGTTAATAAAGAGAAGGGAGAGGACTTCATTAAGGAGGATTCATCAGGCAATTAACTTTTCCTTGCTGTTGTGCTTTAAGTCTTGACACTTAGTTCTTCAGAATTGAATTTAGCGAAGATTTTAAGATAAGACTGAAATGGGAGGAAAGTGGTATTTAATTAAATACTATTTTTGTACTGCAGAACAATCTTGGATGCTTTCACATATCAAATCTGAATTTCTCAAGATACTGCTTTGATTTGCCACTCAGTAAGAGTGGAGAAGATCCTCTGTATTCACTAGAGAACAAATTAAGGGCAAGTGTATTGCAGGGAACTCCCTGTGTTAGAAAGGGAAACATCTGGAGTAGGTGATGCCTAGAGCCAGCTGGACTTCAGCAAGCCTGATCATAAACTTAGCTCATTGCAAGCTTGTGGTCTGTCCAGCATGTAGCTGTTCTTGGAAGCTCCTACGGGAAGGACATCAGGGTAGAAAATGAAGGCTGTTCACCAGCTGGTGGAATGGAGACTTTACTTAGAGGTAGAAGTCAAGAAGAAATGCTTTAGCTGTATGTCATCCTCTTCAGGAATGGATGTTCTTCTGGTGGATGTGCTGTTCTTCGTACTGAAATTAAGTGACTGCTGTTTACTGCAGTGGACTTAGTGTGTGTGGATGGGTATCTCTGCAATACAGTTGTGTCTGTGGCTTGCAACCAAGCACAGCTGATGGCTACTGCTCAGTGAATGAATCAAGAGTTCCTCAGTGCCCTCAAGCGTGGCTGGGATAGTTCTGAGGATGGTTGACAAGTAGATATGTTTCTGTTCTGTCTTACTTGAACCTGGAATAGCATTTGTCTCTGAAACATATTTCCTTTAAATTTGTGAAGTCGGTATCCTGAAGACGTGAGGAGATTAATGTTATTTTTACACACGCAGCTAGCTCTCCAGAGCCATGCTGTGAAGAAAAGCATTTTGATGTTCTGCCAAGAGGAATTCAATAACACCTAATACTTAATTGCAAGCAGTTTTTTACTTGGCGTGGTTTATTTACAGCTGATGAGTGAAACCGTGTGGAGAGCACCCAGCATTGTATGGATGCTGCTGGAATTCTATTATCTCAATGATTTTGGAATTTCAGTATTTTATGTGACTTGTGTAAATGCAGTCCTATAGCAGAATGTGCTGACATATGTTGGGGTGGAAAACTGTAAATAAAGTGGAACAAAACAGGGGTTTGTCAGCATAATGTGTTTACCAAAATCAGCGCAGGAAAAGTAAGTTCCATGCAGAAATCATAGGTTGTGTTGTAAAGATTTCCTGCATTTTCCTGTCTTCAGGGATATTAATTTTGGCATTATTATTTCCGTTTCTCATTGTGAGCTCTAACAAGTGTTTGAATAATAGCACTGTGAATCAAATCAATGAAAGACTAAGCAGTTTCTGTAAGGCCAAGTCCAGTTACCATGCTCTGCTTGCAGGAAGCAGCACAGCCTGTATAGTCGTTCTGGACAGGACAAGTCATCGTTTACATACAGCCAACTTGGGAGACTCTGGATTTTTGGTAGTCAGAGGAGGGGAAGTAGTCCATCGATCCGATGAGCAGCAGCATTACTTCAACACTCCGTTCCAGCTGTCCATAGCTCCACCAGAAGCAGAAGGTGTTGTCCTAAGTGACAGGTAAGATGGAGAGGAACTTTAATCTGTGTATGGGGTCAGCTCCAGAAGGCTGCAGTTCTGCTGCTGTGAAGCTCTTTGCATAGTGCAGTGTAGCACATGGGATTTCAGTGTGTGTCTGATCTGAGGGTTTTATACCTGCCCCTGTCTTTAGGTCCTGTGAACGTTTCTCACCTTGTGCTTTCCAAACTCCATACATTGTTGCACAGTCTGAATTTATGGAGCTAATCATGACAATTCATGGTGGCATATTCCCATAGTCTGTGGTGTACATAGGCATGGTCTCATCCATGGGAAGATGTTGCTCAGTGAAGCTGCTCCCTAAAACACGTTGTCCTGCGTGAGGGACTTGTCTGACCCGGAGCTTTCATCCCCAGTCCCTGTGTGCTCTCTCCTGAGGCTGGTCTGGAGTAGGCTTATTTAGATATCTTGGCACTGAGGTAGCAAGTACTTGAAGAACAGAGCAGAGGGACATGTTACTGTAACTGGTGTTTCCAAATAGCTGAGTTTCCCGCAGCATATTGTATTTGACCAAAGCAAGCAAAAAAACAAACCTGTTTGGCAGAACACCAAGCTGAGAAATGAGAGTATTAGGAAAGGACAATCTGTTCACAGAAATAAGTTGTTTCAGAGGCAGACTTTTACTTGTGTCTTCCCTGAAGAATGTCAGGCTGATATGTCCTCTGACTTTGTGAAGTCTTGCCAGTAATATTAAGTCAGCATTAAACCCCCAGCTTTCAAATATGTATTAAAGTACAGCTCTCAAATAATACATGCTCATTGATGTGATATATTTCCTGGGTTAGTGCAAGGTGTCCCTGCCTATGGGAGAGGGGATGGAAGTAAATGACGTTAAGGTCCTTTTGGATTCAGGGAGATGATAAAGGAGAGTGACCACGCTATACAGGGAATGTAGCAGGTACCTTAAGTTTTTGGTACAAGGTTTGTGAGTGATGATCTTGAGGGTCTTTTCCGACCTAAATGATTCTGTGAAACTCCAGTGCTGATGCAGTGAGGACTACGGCTTCAGTGCCAGGATGATGATGATCTTTTTGCAGATGTGAAGTTGTTGAAACTCCTGACCATTCTTGCGTGGGGCTTTATTACTTCCTCGTAAGACTGCAGAGAGGGAGCTGGGGCAGGACTCTGAAATTAGACCCTTTAATCGAACATATTTATTAGGCTAAAATGAAGTGATTATTTGTAATTCCAGAGCTGTAAAAGAAAAAACTGAATTTTTCAGAGTTTTTTGTGTCCTCCCTGGGAAGGCAGAACCCAAAAGCACAAAGAGAATTGGTAATGTCCACTGGAGTCAGCAGTGTGAGTCATCACACAGTATGGAAAGGCAAGATAAATGAGCTCCTGAACTTCACTTCTGAGTCGTGATTATAGCTCTGGCTCTGCTCTGTTCTTGATGTTAATTGGTGCTCACGGATGGTGTCTAAATGCTTCTGCAGCATTTTCTTTTTCATCTGTTGTCCCAGTTAAATGTTACATTTGGCCATCTATGGGAATAGGCAATCTTCACTCTGTCAGCCTTCCCGAAGCTACACATCAGCCAGGCAAAGCAGCTCTTCTGCTTTCTGGCACAGCTACATAGCATCGGATGCAGCAGTTCCTCCCTTCTTAAAAACCTTTGAAGAACGCTTAAGAATGGAGGATTTGTCACTGGCCTGCTCCTGAGAATCAGATTTGGCAGTAATATTCATGCTCTTGGTGTTGTGTAAGGGACTGGGTGTGAGCAGACCAACTGGCTGTGGTCTCCTGGTAGCCATTCCTAGGGTGTTTTATATTCCATTGCATTAGAAAGTGATAAAGTGATTTAGAGTCCTTAAGTGTTTTGGCCATTCCTGTTATGAATTGGCCTTTTGAGTACAGCCCTGTTAGATATTTCAGATGAGTGGGGAGGAAGCCCTGAGCTGCCATTCTACTTAATGGTTTCCATGGAGATCCACTTGTGAAGCAGATTACTTTGCAGGATTGTTCATTTGGGAATTTTAAATGCAAATCCTTTGTGTGATAGCTGGAACGTCACCTGTTTGCAATCACAGCTCCTCTGTTGTGGCTCTCCTGACAAGCCATCCTGGTGCAAAAGCGCCACAGTTAGTGATTATTTCTTTCTCTTGCAGGAAAACAGGTAAGTCATGAATTACATAAGCTGTTGATGCGTTTGTTTGACATCACTTGGTGTCTTGGTGAAAGCTGGAGCCCTTTCCTCTAACATACCTGTCATCTTCACAGCCCTGATGCTGCTGATAGTACTTCATTTGACGTCCAACTTGGAGACATTATTTTGACTGCAACAGATGGACTGTTTGACAACATGCCTGACTACATGATACTGCAGGAGTTGAAAAAGCTGAAGGTAAGAGTGTGTATTGGGAATCTCTTCTGTCTTTTGCACTGATTATCCCTTATGGTTGTGACTGTTACTTTTAATGCACGTAACTTCTGTATTTTATGTAAAAGGCCCACCACAAAGTGCTGTCAAGAGACTTTTCAGTTAATAGCATGTGTGCGCAGGGGAGAGGGATCCAGAAGCAGCAGCTTGGGCATAAGCTGCCCAGATCACTGACTAGTGATGGAGGGAGAGGAGGAAGGCGATGACGAGATGCTCAGAAGCAGGCCCGTGTATTTTATCTGCACTTGTACATGAAGATACAGCATCTCTTGTGGCTTATTTGAGGGGCTGAGCTGTATACTTGCAAATAATGTGAAGCTCTTCTGAAGGGTTATAAACATAGTGATTGTGAAGCAGTTGGGCTGTGTGAATTGTGAGTTACATGTGCTCCAAGATAATGTTCCATAAAAAAAGATTTCCTGGCAACTTTTCCATGTTAGTGGCCACAAATGGTCTTTCTAAATAGTAAAAATACATTAAAGTATTTTAATTTGGATGAGAATATTTAGCTTAAGGCTGTTTACTCGCAGAAAGTGTACTTAGGAGATATCAATATGTATAAGCTCCCTGAGGAAACTCTTTTGCATGAAACACACAGAAGGTTAACGTGTAGAATTACAGTGTGGTTTTGAAAAGGTTCTGCCTGCTCCTATCCTGCGGCTACGTAAGTGGTAGGTGGTGTCAGACAAAGTGGGTCCTGGCAGACACGTCTGAGAGGCCTCTGCACATCAGGCAGACTCGTGTTTCCCCCTCTCTGTGGTCCCCACTATCGCTGTCCCCTTTCCTCAGTGCACTGTTGGGGTCTGAAATGGAATGTGTGAGCACAAGCTCTGACAGAGGCTTTATCTGGTTAATGGAGGTGATGACAGCACTGACAGTGGCATAGTTTGGAAGGACCTGGTGGGCTGGTCACTGACCTGCAGGGCTGTTGGCCAGATCCTAGCTCTTGTTCGCTGTACTCCCACCTTCTTGCTGAGCAGAGGTGAGCAAGAGTTGGCCTGGGCTGGAGGTGGAATTCCCTTGTGGGGGAAGGTTGAGCTCCACCTTTTGGCGCGTTTGGGAAAGGCACTGAACTTCCCCATGAGGTTCAGCCAAAAGTTAATCGTGGAAATGCCGCTAATTCCCCAAACTGCAGGGAAGAGGCTTGGAGTGAGAAGGCACTTTGAAATAGCTGCAAGTAAAAAGAGCAGTGGTTGTTGTGTTGTGTTGGCTGGAGTAAGAAAAGTTGAGTTCTTGAGTAAGAAAAGCCTTGGGGTAAAGCAGCAGAGTTACTGAAACGGGAAACCCCCTAACATTTAAAATGCAGCCCGTGGAAGTTTGTGTGCTCAGTGTTTGACTCATCTCACTTCTAAAGCTCCCCTTCCGCCCAAGTGTGCTCTTGTTGGTGTGGGTAAGAGGATCATAGGAGTGAGACCTGTATTCAAGGGAAAGCATGATTACCTCAACAGAGCCCCCTTAGTGAGGGAAGCGTGGCCCTAACGCTGTGAGCTGTGAGTGAAGCTGTCAAATACCCCGCTTCCTTCAGGTGAGGCTGGATTTTAGTATTCTGAGTTTCCAAGTTCAATATATCCTCCCAAACCAAGTCTTTATCTGGTAGGAAACATGAGCTCTGGCCTCCAGTTGTGAGGATGGGCAGTTCTAACCCAAATTTAGGAAGCTAAAAGATGGTGAGGGTTCCATTTGGAAGAGAAGGTGCCCTAATGTGAGAAAGGATCAGGGATCCCTGAAATGGACGCGCATTGGCAGAACAGTTCCCAATACTGTACAGTTTATTCCTATAAGAATAATCTTTTCTCCTCCTCAATTTAGAACTCCAACTATGAGAGCATACAGCAGACTGCGAGAAGCATTGCTGAGCAAGCTCACGAGCTGGCTTATGATCCCACTTACATGTCGCCATTTGCACAGTTCGCTTGTGACAATGGACTGAATGTGAGAGGTAAGGTGATATTTTCCCTCCTCCTCCCACTCTCGCTGTCTTAAAGAACTCTTGAGCAAAGTGAAGTTCTGTTGTTCCATAAATCCAATTGGAAAACAGGGTGTTGGAAAAATGTGCTTGGCAGGAGAGCACCGCACTGGGGTGCCGAGTTTGGTGAGGATGCCGGCTCCTGGTATAGGTGGTGGGGAGCTCCTGTGGGAAGCAGCTGGAGCACAGAGAACACAGAGTGCTCATTCTTACTTCATTGTACTTTAATGCAGTGTGTACCCTTGTGCCGCAGGAATCCTGCCTGAGAGGAGCTCTCCAGGCTCTTGAGGAAGCTGCTTGTTCCTTGGATTGGGGTGTGATTGTGGGGGTGGGGTTGGGGTTGGCTTTTATTGGTGATGCTTTTTAGCCAAGAATCTGCACACTCTTTGGGGTTTGATTCTTTTTGTGGTTGAAGTTTCTGACTCTTGTACTGTACCATCAGCATCTCTATCCTTATCCCCATGGCAGGGGATTGGAACTGGAAGAACTTAAGGTCCCTTCCGACCCAAACCAGTCTGAGATTCTAAAGAGTCTTAAGTGAGTTTTAAGTGGCTTTCCTAAGGGTAGAGGCAGTAGCTGTAAAGCTTGGGCTCCACGTTGCTACAAAGCTCAGTCACTCAGTGATGACCCTGCAGATCTCCCGAGTCCACAGGACTGGTCTGAGTTCCTGCCTAACATGGGACCTCTTCTCTGAGCTGTTCCTCAGAGTTGAGTGGATTCCTGTAGCTGTTGAGGCTTGAAAAGTGACTGCTAAAAGCATTAAGTAGCTTTTAGAAAGATACGCAGTAATACAGTGCTGGAGAAGAGGTGTTTGGTTTACAGTAGAAACCCCTGAGCAGATCTTCATTGCAGGCTGCTTATACCAATGTGATGTTGTTTTCACAGCCTGTTAGGAACCAGGCTTTCTGCTCTGCTGCCTGACAGCAACTGTGAGGGTTCTGTGCTCCTCTTCATAGCTTGATCTCACCACAGCTCAAAAGGAGAGTGCTTTTTGCTCGGGTGTCGTTGCTACCCTCTGTCGTGTTTCAGAAAGGAGGTGAAGGAAGCAGAGCTTAAGCTATCTCGAAAGGAGGAAAGGGGGAATGTCTCAGGTTCTAAGGTAACCACTGTGGCTGGCTGAAATGGGTTTCTTTTTCTTTCATTACAGGGGGAAAACCAGACGACATCACCGTCCTTCTGTCTATAGTAGCCGAGTACACAGACTGAGCTGCCCACAGTGGCAGCCCCTGTTTGCACCCCCAGCTCCAGCCCCACACCTGGTTTCCTGCTGGCAGGATCCTTCCTTCCTTCGCAGCCGAGCTCGGCAGCCGGTTCTCGAGCTCGTGGCCTGAAGCCCTTGTGAAGAGCCACTCTCATAGTACACTGGTCTTTGTCTGCCAGCAAGAGATGAAGAAGCTCAAGGCTTGAAAAGCATGTGTGTCAGAGCTTAAAAAGGGGGAGGATCGATCCCATGTCGTTACTGCATTTGAAATGTGACTTCCTTTCAAAGGAGTAGAATTGGTTTCTCCTCTTTCAAACTAGATTCAATAGCTACAACCTCTCCAGGAGGGCATATTACTCTACTTACTAGAAACGTTCACTATTCATTAGAGGGTATGTTACAGAACACAGTTTCATAAGCATAGTCTTGTTACAGTGATAGCTGAGGTTTCGTGTTTCTAAGCTCCGGTTTTCAGGAGATTTCTAACTGCTGTAAACATTCTGCTCTTGCCATCCATGGTGTCAGCCTTAGGAGCCTTTTCTAGTACGGGATTTCCAAGACAAAAATCCATACTTAGTTCAAGTTCTATGGATGCAAATGTGTTTTGTGATTTCAGGTGCTTTAACTGTGATCTTAAGAAGTTCTGCAGATCATTTGTCCATAACGGGCCTGGTATTGGCATGTTTGGGCTGTGGAGGATTTTAATTTAGTTTAATTTTATGTTATTTTTTAAGTACAGATTTGAGCTCAGCGCCAGCAAACTGAGCGGGGCAGAGCTGAGGCCCCTGCAGCATCCGACCCCATCGCACCAGCACGGGGTGATGCGGCACTGAGAAAGCTCATCCTCAGCTCTGCCCTCGCTTCTGGCAGCTGCTGCTGTTGTTAACGAAGCTTAATTTGTGCTCAATTGCCACTCGCTTGTGCAGAACAGAGCGCGCTGCACCCGTTGAGGTCCACTTGATCCTTTGCCTCGCAGACGAGCACCTCTCTCTGCTTCTGCTGTGGCAGCAGCAGGAAGTACAGAACCTATTAATGAATAATCAGCTAAACTTACATTTCAGTAACTCAAGTTTAGGGTTTGGGGAATGAACCTTAATGATGTTTACAGTTCTCTAACAGCCACTTTGCAATATGACATTTCCCTTCGAATGACCGTAGCTCCTGTTTGTTCCCCCCTCTTCCAGCAAGCTTTCCTTTTCCTTTCCCAAGGTTCATACAAAACAAGCTGATAGCTCTAAAGATATATATATTTTTGGTCAGGTTTTGTTTTGGTTTTTTTTCCATTAACTTTTTTGCTGGTAGAAAAGTCTGTAGAAATAAATTAAAGCCATGTTTTTATATATAAAAAGTCGGGTAATGTTGCTGTTTAGGTGAGTGCAGTTAAACTTGGTCAGTAAGTAATCTTACCTGCCCTCCAGAGGAGATTTTTTACTACCTGGTTTATTGTATTAAAACTGTTTAAGTTTGAGGTTACCTCAACTTGTTTAAAAGAATCTCTGTGGACTTGTACTGTATATTTGCGTAACTATGTCAAGCTTTTATTTAAGGTCATTTAACATGTACCATGTACATGTCATTTTACTATATTTCAATGCATCATGCTTGTAACAGGCATTTCAGTTATAATAAGTGATTAATTTGGAAGCTCTTCAATAATTTATCTGCTACTCCTAAATTGGCGTCATGTTAGCGATGGATTTTACATCACCTTGTAATTACTTGTCAAAATGCCTTAACCACCCTAACTTGACCAAAATCTGATTTTGGTGAGGGTATGGGGAGGATGATGTTAATGAAGAAGAATCCCTGAGTTTTGTGCTACCTGGAGCAGTGAGTGGTGGATAACTTTGCACAAATTGCCAGTCCTCGTTGTTTTCCACAATGGAACAAGCTGTTCCCAGCTGTCTCCTAGAAGGAATGTATCCACACTGCAGCACAGGGCTTTGTTTCTCGTGTTTGGGAGGGACGTTTCTCTCTCAAATCTTGGGTGTCTTGTACATTTTACTATCCAGTGTTTCCTGTCACGCTTCTTGGTTAGAGCAGATTTGATCAATTCTTCTTTCCCTACACGCGATGCCCCTGTAGACCCGGATTGCTGCATCCTCACCCCTCGCTCTCAGCACGCTCATCCCCAGCCCTTGGTAGTTTTTCCCCTCTCTGCTTCCTAGAAGTAGGCATGGGGAGACGTTTGCGGAGCGGGCGGATGCGGATGGTGAAGGCGCTCATCCCCTGCGCTGTGCTCTGCCGCTGCGGCGCTAGAATTGGGAATTCCCAATTGGAAGCCGTTGGCAGCTGAGCAGTATCCACAGAGCCGTTTGCCTCATATCACACCGTGATTCTAGTTTTTGTATTATTAAGAACAAATTGGGGTTTTGATTTACAAGTCATGAGTTTATCCCTCACCGGACACACCAAAGACCAGTAAAGCTTATAGCTTTTCCATCTGTTTATAAAGCAATACTGTATTATAAAGAATTGATATTTTTATCACATGCTTGGTTTGGGTTTGGTTTTTCTCCTTTATTTTAAGATGTGCACTCGAAACATATCAAACCTGATTTCTTCCTATGAACTTAAGCTGTCTGCGCACAACAGATTTCATGGAAAAGGAAATGACAGGGCCCATCCTATCAAAATCCTTGTAAGCGATGCATGAAGCAGTAACACTTCCTAGGAATTAGCTTATTGTGGCTACTCACGAGAGGAGCGTACAAGAAGGGTGTTCATGCCATGGAAGCGTGCGTGAGCAGAGCACGGGCTGACTCCCAGCTGCAAAGAGGGTTTCTGGTTGTGGTCAGGAGCTGGTGGATCGGGAGCAATGAGCTGAAGGAAGAGTTTTATACATCAGTGACATGGAACACCTGGGGCTGGTGGGAACTGGGGTTCCCGCAGCGTTATTGGGTGTTTGGACAAACCAGGGCTGAGATGTGGTGAATTGGAATAACTGTGGTTCCTTGCTCCTTTTACAGCTATCTTTGGGAGAGCTGCGCCATCCAGCTTCCCTCTAAATGTACTTTCTTGATGGCTATGAAGAAGGTTAAATGGCTAAAAAACCCCAAAAAGCAGCTCTGGGGACCAGGCAGTTGCAGTGAGTCAAAGAGAAGGGAGAGGCGAGGGTCTGGCAAAGAAGTGAAGGATTTTGTGGTGAAATCTCCATCTCCTGGCGATGGATATCCCTTGTCTCTGGAAAAGCTCAGCTGTGGGGGGTAGGAAGGGGCTGTATGAAGTAGTTTCTCACAAAGATAGCTGAAATAATGAAGCAAATCTGAGTCTGTATCTAATGAGGATGCTTTTTTGTTGTTGTTAAAATGAGACTATCATCTATGCTTACCTAAGAGGCGATTATGTGAATTTCATGTCTGAGGTATAACTTATGCAGGAATAGTTATGTAAATACATTTAAATGAATTGTAAAGATATTTAATAAATATAGTATTTATACTAAAATGTGCTTTTTAAAGCAAAGTTGACTGCAAAACCTCTGTCAATGCGGTAATGTCAGTGGTGGCACAAGGATCACAGCCACTGCCACTGGGGTGTTGGGCTCTTTATAGACGTTTCTATGGTGTTCTTAAATCCCTGTGTGAATGAAAGAGGGCTCTAACGATCCAGCAGACAGAATCACCAGTTTTGGTTAATTAAAGATTGGGAAATTGGTGTTTTATCTCAGTGTGACTTTGGGAACACTGCCACTGAGCTGTGCTGGAAGAGGCAGGGGTGGGAAAATAATAATGGGAGTTCGAAACACATAAACCTCTTGAACATCACCTTTATTTGTTCAAATGCATTCCTCTGATGTTGGTTGCTCAGTGAAACGCCAGTTCTGCACCAGCGCTCTAGCAGCACAGCTGTTCCCCAGCAGTAGCACGTCCGGCTGTGCTGGAGTGGGTGGATGGGCTCATTTTTCCAGCACTCAACTTTACAACAGCAGCTTACCTGGCCTCAAGTGGCAGTCTGAGTTCTCCAGTGGGAATGTGCTGGAGCACTGAACAGCCAAAGCTGTTCTTGCACAACACGTAACGAACCCCAGCCCGGCAGCCATGACCTGAATTTACACTGGGACAGCAGTAACGGTTCAGGATGACCTGTGCTGGTAGTTAATGTGAACAGTGACCAAACCCCTAACCTGAACTGGCAGATTAGTTGACACTGAGTTGAGTCCTTGTCTTGCAAAAACATAGGCACCATCTGAGTGGGATTTCCACTTCCCAGGCTCTGAACGGGTATTCATGAAATGCTGTTTACTGCACCAGCTTAGAATACAGCTTCCATCAAGTTTTTAACTTGCAGAACAGCAGCTAAACTTTGTAAAACCAGGAACAGCTCCACCATTACCCCACCTTGGATCTTTCAAGGCAACCCCTAGTCTTCAGGTTCAAACGCTTCATGGCACTAGAGGACTGGGGAGCTCTGCATGTTGCCAAAATCCTCTTCAGTGTCGCTGTCTGTCGCTAGGCTATGGAAAGTGTGACTGATGGTATCCTTCTCCTTACAGGAAACTGCTCCAAAAAACAGGGAATGAAACTGAAAATACAATTACAGAAGTCAGAAACTCTGAATTTGGGGTTAATTATTTCTGAAGCTTTTGCTACTTTAAGATCTTTGTTAGTCTACAGTGGTTCCATGTAAAACAGACCCGTCACCTGTGAGTATTCCCAGTATTAAAGCTGGTGGTGGTGGGTTTTGTCAGCTGTGCTGCTATAGGAGCTGCTTTCATTGAAAGGCCACAGGCAGAATTGAATACCAACATACAGTAACCCCCAGGCTATGTGTACCTAAACACCAGCTGAGGTGTTCCACCCTAAAAACAACTGGCAGTCTCCTCACCTTGTCACAGTGAGCCTCTGCTGCCTCTCCTGCCAGCGCCCCGTGGGCTGTGGTTGTTCCTCCTGCCCCTGTTGCATCTCCCTCTCTAGCTCCAAGAATGACTTTTCTCTGTTTTACCAAAGGACTCCCAGGTTGCTCTGGCTCCATGCTCAGGGTGTTTCCATTCCTCTGTGGCTTTTTGGAAGCATCTGCCTGCGTGCTGCTGTCTTTATCCATGGAGGCTTTTTCAGGTTTCCCTGTACATGTCTCCTGGCTGGATTGGAGAGAGCAGGGCAGGTCAGTAACCAGCTTTTATGTGTTCCCATTAGAACGTCTATTTTCTGATAGTGAGATCATTATGGCTTTAGAATGGATTCTCAACAAGTACCTTCCCCTCCTTCTGCAATACCCCTGTGGAGATAAAAGCAAGCAGAAGCAAGTACAGAGTGTGCTCTCTTGTACTGTTTTATTGCTGTACAAGCTCCTAAGGTGTTCCTGAACCTGCCTAGTTCACTGTTCTATGAACAGAGACTCCAGTACCCTGCAAGAATGAGCAGATTCCTTTTCATCTTAAATGTGGCTTGGCTGGAACACTTAAACTTCAATTTTCCATCCTCCCTCTCCCACCCCTGAAGCCCACTGTTACCTTTCCTGCCGTGGTGTAAAGCCGGGTGGTTGCTGCTGGGAAGTTGTGTCCTTTTCAATGTCAGATAAGGTAGCCAAGATAAAGCTGGCTTCCAGCACCAGATCTTCAACGCTGAAAGCAATTGGTCTAAACAGATATTCAGAGACATAAACCAGTGTGTGTAACTACACGTGTCGTGGGAGAAACCAGCTCGTGCAATTCCACACATCAAAATTAAAATGTGCCTCTGAAAAGCTGAAAATGTGACGTATTTGCTGCTGGAGGATATGAGATGGCTTCCTGAGGCAGATCTAGGTGCACCAATGAGCAAATGTTATACAATACTATACAGTATTGTACTTAGTCAAATTACAGTTCTAAATATGTAACAGTTGAAACTGTATTTTAAACAGAAAACTTACTGTTTCTTTAGACTACTAAATTAGACTACTGCCCGCATTAGCCTATTTCTGCCTTGATGTGGGCATTTTCCTACCCACACCGTTAGCAAATACAGCAATAACAGCTGTGTGAATCTTGGTCTATGGAAGGAGAGGCAAGTTCTCAATTTATTTGAATGTTTCCTTTCCTAGTATAATGAATTTTCTCAGTGTGGAATACACCGGTGTTTATTTTAATGAGGCTGGATGGTGCTTGGAGCAACCTGGTCTAGTACATGGTGTCCCTGCCTGTGGCAAGGGGTTGGAACTGGAGGAGCTTTAGGGTCCCTTCCAACACAATCCGGTCTGATTCTGTGATTAGTCTGAGAGCCTGAAGCATGCAGGTTACTTCTATATAGGTGCTCATTAGTCAACATGGACAGCTTAGTAATGCTGTGCCTATGTTAAGTGCTTTCTGCATAATAGCAGGCTATTTAACCCTGTATCACAGATTAGAAATAGAGCTTTTTCTGGTTTATTGTTCCAGTTAAATACTGAGTAACCTGTGGACAAAACCTGAGTGTAGAGGTGTGACTGCTGCAGTCTGTCAGGTGTGTTCCCAAACGTACTTTCCAGAGATGTCAAAATGGATGGAGACAGGAACACTGGTGGCTTCTGAAAATGCCAGGAGTCCCTGGAAAGAAGGGGTGGGTGGTTAAGCACCATTAAAACCAGAAGATTAACATTAGAATCTAAGTTTATCCCAGATGTTGTTTACTGGCAAAGAAATTGTAAAAGTCAACTGCTTCTAGAACACATTTGTTGCCGTCCCTGCCTGGGGCTTTGCCAAAGGAGTTGTTTCTACATGGAGAACTTCTGTAGCCACGATGCTTCTCCAGGTCAGTCACAGTGTACCTGCCCATTTTTGCTGTTGTAAAACTGTTTTGCTGCTCTTCAAAGGCTACTGTGAGGGACCCCCCCAGTGTCTGGAAGATACTGGTTCTAAAGCTAATCCTTGACCAGCTGGTGCAATAGTGCTGCTGGTCAGGAGGCCTGATGGAGCCCATCCAGGGCCATCCTGCATTGTCCTGGTCAAGTCAAGCAAATTAGTGGGAAAAGTTCTACTTTCAAAACAAGTTCTTACTTTACCCTCAATTCTTTAAGGCAAAATGTCACTTTGGAATCGACTCCAACTTGAAAGTAGTCAAATTCATCTGGATTCAGTTGTATTTCAGTAAGCATTGTCTTTGAGAAATCTGTTTAAAGGAACAAGAAAGGAGTCAAGTTTGACCCCAACAAACTCTGATTATAACCCTGAGGTTGTTGCATCAGCATCATTTGAGCAAGTAATTGTATTTTTAGTGACTACTGATAAATGTTTAGCTTATCTGAATTTATTTCATAATTAAAATCTTCAGTTTACTTACATTATGTAGATTTAAATGGCTTTTAACACAACCTGTTTGATGTTCCAGTGTGATCTAACCCTCGCTGTCCTGCTGCTCTCACAAATCTGCTTTGTCTACAGGCATTCATCACAAATAATATTACCAGCTGCTTATTGCTGCATAGATGGGAAGATCAAAGGGCCACATGACTTCAACAGGTTAATCATAATTGCTGACAATCATCAGAGGACAATGAAGGTGGATTTAGGTTCTTTGTTTTAAATTATAATCTTTTCCTGTTACTAAGTGGCAACAGGAAACAAGCTCCTCAGTTTCAGGTGCCAATTGTTGCTTCTTATCATCAGGTCAGCCTGTAGCTGTTATTAGGTTCATGAAAAGAAAGTAAGAGGGAGGAACTGTAACACATTCAGCAGCTTCTGCAAGGCAGAGCCTACCACGTGCAGATGAGAACAAGTCTGGGCAGGAGGTGTGATATGTGTATGTGAAAATTAAACCTCGATGTGGAAAAACCCAAGCCAGCACCAGATGATGCGTTCAAAGAACATGGTTGGTTTCATACAGAACATGTGCTACAGGCAGCATATTGCATTACATGCTACACAACAGCAACAGTGCTTGTAATGCCTCCTTTTTCTCCTTGATTGTTTGGGGTTTTGGTATCTCATTACATTTTTACCTACTCTTTTTTTGCCTTTTCTTACAATACTCTTGTAAGTGTATGTTTCTGAACTAACCAAGTTTGTCACTCAAACTGTAATCTCCTTAGTATCTTTTTATTTTCAGTAATTTCTTCCCTATTTCAACTCCAATAATCTTCCACCATTTAATCCTTGCTCTTCACTGCTTTAGCCTGTTCCCAGCACAGTCCCCACCTCTGCTCTAGGGAGTCATCTTTTTCTAGGTCATTATCCTCAGCTTTGGTCATAAGCAAGTATGAGAAGCATCCCTTTATTATATGATATACAAGAACCTGTACTTCAGAAACACAATTACATCTTTAAAATTAGTTTGAGTCACACCCCATGAATCTAGATTGTTCTCATCTCAGCTGGAGATCTGAGAATGGCAGCATGCAGCACTGCACTGTTAGGCCAGCTAACACACTGTATTGCCCTTCTACTAAAATACACTCTGTAATGAAATCAATTCTGTAATTGTGGTGTTCAGATTTAAATAGCTCTTTTTCAAAACATAAAATTATCTCCTTTTTCCTGTCTGCTGCCATGCTTCTGCTCCTGCAGCACAGTAATTACTCTGCTCAAGCCTATGGCAAGTGGCATGATTTATTTCAATGGGCTGCTCAGTCTGGTATCTGCCATTGATACCAGGAAATGGTATTAAAAAATGTACTTTCCTCAACTTCCTTATAAATCTCATTCAGCCATAAAATGCGCTCTTTGGTTATTATTCTTTTAGTTACCTGTTTTAAAGTTCCAATACTGTTTCATATTTTGAATTTTCTTACCAGTGTCCTCCTCGGTGTAACTCTTGAAACAAACTTTCACTGGTGTAACTGATAAAGTTACTTCTTCTTGACTCATAGGGAAATGAATCAGGGTATCAGCAAGCAGCCTGTAAAATGTCATTCAGTGTTAAAATACCTGCCACAGATTCCCAGCCAGCATTTTTTACTCACATGAGAAACTAATATAGTTCCTAGGCAGTACTGGTTGCAAAAGTGCCTTTGAAATGTGCATCCCCCTACCGTGTGCACATCTTTTTAACTGATTTATGTGGCAATAGGTACAGAAGACATCTAAAAATACAGCCAGTCATTACAAAAGCAGATTTGTTTAATGTCTGTGTATGCTGCCAGATCAGTCTTACATATATGTCTGATACCTTTCCATATTATATATCACAATTTTGAGCAACCCTTAGTATCCTATAGTGCTTATTCAAAAGCTTAGTTTTTTATAGTTACATAATCTTATTCTAAACACAAAATATAGTATCTATACAGCAAGCTCTTTATACACTTTTAAGGGCTGATTCTTGTAAGAAGAAAACACCGTCAGAAACACTGACAGTGACAGAAATGCTGTAAGGAAAAGTACAGTCAAACTGTTCTTTGCCTTTGCCTGCAGAACTTCGCCTTATTGCACTGAAGAAATTGTACTTTTATTACTGGATTCTTTACCTGTAACATTCCAGCACTGTTCAGTTGTCATAGGTGGAAGTAGCTTAAACGTATGAATTCAAAGTAGATACTACACACTTCTCAAGGTTAGACTGAGTGGGATTAACGGCAGAATGATCCCCGTTTCTTAAGTTGTAATGTGAAAAATCAGGCACTAAGATACGGGATTTAGGAATTTGCCATTTTTGACTGTGCCCCAATCAGACTTTCAGTCTGTCAATGACTATAGCACCAGCATTGTCTTCTGTAAGATTCTTTTTTCCAGAGAAAGAACATTTTTGTATTCATTACCTGGAGTGGAGTTTAAGTACGTTGGGACACATGTGCTTTGCAAAAACAGCCTGCAGCGGATCACATTCTTCAAATGTCAGGTTGTATGTTTTTACAACACCTGAGTATAAGGGATATGAACAAAATCAGTGCTGGTCTGTCATTTTAACTGGTTTATTCAGTATGAATTTTCTTTTTTGGATATCTCAATAGAGAAAGTAACTACACTTACTCTACCTGTGTGGAAATAACTCACTAACAAATACAAAACTGCATTAACGTGCCATCGAAGACTTCCTTCATCCCACTAGTCATGCCCTGCAAGGATCTGGTGTTTTTTTAAGAATTCACAAGACGTAAGTGAAGAGCAACAGATGCAACAAACACGGGGAGTGGGGAAAGGCTTCACCGTTTAACCGGTACAATAGAAATGGTGATAGAATCAGATCTCTGTATATTTCTAGATAAGCATGAACTAAGAGAGCTTAATGATCCTTCCCTAATTCAATGTATTCTCTCATTATTAGCAACACGAGCTGGACTTTTTAATGATATAAACCACTGCCTATCACACAATGATATCACAAGCTATCACACCAGCAAACTGTGTTGATAGACGATGGCTCTTTATGAGTTTCACAAAGTACACCCTGTGTTCTGCTGGACTGAGGATGTCAGACCTCTTACTGTGCTAAATAACTGTCTTAGAAGGGGAAAGACCAAGTAAATCCTCTACCAAACCACGATTTCCCTCCCTTTCCATAATGTATTTTTAAGAGTTTATTCCAGCCTCATACTAAATGTTGTAGACAGTTAGCTTACAATTAATATACAGCATGCATTAACTACTGAACTGAAGATTGTCTGACAAAGCCTATTTTAACTTCATTTTAATAAGGTAATGCAGATGATAAATATAAATAATGATGTGAAGAGGCTGGAAGTGTTTGGCATAATGTTCCATCAAGAACATTCAGCTCCTAATTACACTCAATATTGTGCTGCCCTGCTGTTTTAAACTGCTGCTGCTGCTCCTGTGAAGATGTGTAACCTACCATGTTTGCAGAGGAACTGAAAAGTTATGTGATGATCATTAATATTTGTATAAATGCTGCATTTCTCTACATTCCTTTCCAGCACATTTACACATCTAAATACAGGAAGAACTGACTGCAAAGAAAACAAACAAATTAGTGCAGAGGTTATTCAATAAGCAACATTTCCCCTACTTTTGTATGATATATATCAACTTCCTGCATTTACAGCTTCCCCAAACTGCTTTGTAAGCAGATACTAATCCTTACCATCCTCACCCACTGTTCCAATGCATGGCCAATACAGCTGTTTGCTAAAGAACTGATCAAGGCTCTCCTGGCTCATACTGGTTGCGAAGGAGAACCACTGAGAGGCAGAAATGTGGTATTCCTTTCTCCTGAGATTAACTTGGCTCAGACTTTGGGAACTGCAGTTCACAGCTGAGGAGGTACAACTTCCAAACGTAATTAAATACTAACACCCCTTTGCAGAGCTGCTCAGAAGTATTGGAGTTTAGAGCCATGCACATACCTCTAGGAGCCTCCTTCTAAAAATTCATTTGGAAATTGGGCTAATTTGCTGCTTACAAAGTTGTGCATTAAAAAAAACATTCAAATGTACCTTGATTAACAATTTACATGGGGGGGATGACTGCTTTTCCTTCTGATGTGGCTGAGGCATGGCTGCCCAGCAGTAGTGTTGAAAAAACATAGATGAGAAGAACACGTACGCATATGCTGACCTTGAAGAATTCACTGATCTCAAGGCAAGCTGAAAATGGAAGTAAAATAATTTGTTAATTAATATTTATTAACTCAAAACTATTTATATTGAAACTTTAACAAAAAAATCTCTGTGCTTCAGTACCATACAGGAGCCACAGAGCTTTTAAGTCTCAGGACTCAAATACAGATGCACTATGGATAGAGTCATAGTTCAAACTTATCACCTGTATCATTACTGGAATAATACAGGCAGAGGAATCCAGTCTATGGACATTTAAGTGGCCCTGACCTTTGGTGAGTTACCAAAACACTTGGAGCTCAGTTTGAAGCATTTGAAGGACTGGAGTTTATTCTAGCACAATCTTCCTCTACACCCATCCACACAACACATGCAAAGACACCAGCAGCAATCCAAAAACTCTACATGTAGAAAAGGGAATTATCTGCACTCTCCACCCTCCCAGCAAGTCAAGAACACTTTTAACTAAGAAATCTCTGGAGAAAACCCTAATTTTGCTGGAAATGGCATTTGAGTAATCAGAGGCACATTAATGGATGCACCCTTCCTGTTGAGTCATCTTGGTACAAAACATGTTGTTTGGAGGCGGCTTCTGATGGGGTACAGCACATAAACCTTTTGACCCATGGTATTAATCCAGATGTCCTGGGTAACAAAGAATGGAACAGTAGGGGCAGAGTGGGAATGGCTCTTCCATGATGCAATCTGCGTAATTACTATTACAGATAATATGGCATTTGTCCATATTGAAAGTGGAGGGACTCAGATGGGAGGGCACCTACAGGAAAACAACACATTATCCAACAAGGTAAATAGTGTGCTTCCAAAAGAGGCTTTTTAATTACAATAAATCGAATCCACTTACACCTTTCTCTAAGGGGTCAAACCAAAACTCATCACTAACACGTGCTATGGCGTGGATAGCTCTTCCGAACACTGCCACGAAAAGAAAACAACGCAATGTGAAAACCCAAAGCTATACTCCATCTTCTCCAGACTAACTGAAGAGGAAACATTACAGATGTTTTACACATTTCAATGAAAACCAAAGACAGGGTGGAAAACGTTACTCTTTCCTTTCCCTTTTCAGCACAAACACCTTGAAGCCCGGTTAGAAACACCGCCTTGAGGCAGCCCCGCTCTGGGGCGCTCGTTTCTAATCCATAAACCCCTCAGCTCGGAGCTCGGTACCTCTGAGGTGCGCCCCGCCAATGACACACTTCATGGCCGCCCCTTCCCTCACACGACGCCTGCGGAAAGGGCGGGAAACGCCCAGCGGCGGAGCGCCCCTCAGAGACCCGGATGTAGCCGGCAGGCGGCGGGGGAGAAACGCGTTTTGGCGTCTGCGTTTGGCCCTTCGGAGGCGCCGTAGCCAGTGCTTGGCGCCGGCCTGGCTTCCGGGAGCGGGCGCTGTGAGGAGCGCGGCGCCGGGCAGGATGGTGAGCGGCGGAGCGGCCCCGCAGCGCCCCGGGATCGCTATGTCCGGGGCGCGGGGGGTGTGGGGTGTGGGGAACGCGCGGTCGGGGGATGCTTTCTGTCCTTGGCCGCCCCAGACCCCCCTCGTGCAGAGCTGAGGTAGATGGAGGGCGGGCGGGGAGCGCTGAGGAGGGGCCGTGCGGAGGGGCTGTGGCGGCCGAGGGCTGCGCGCAGGAGCTGAGTTTTAATTTAATTTGTTGTTGGGTTTTTTTTTAACGCTTCTTTCATAACATCAACAATTCATTGTTATTTGCCTGTTCATTCGGCTGTATTTTCTTTTCTGCTGCTTTGTTTTGTTTTAACATTGATCATGGTTCACCCTGTTTTTCATTTCCCCCCCCTGTCTGCAATCAACTTCTCCATTCCAATAAGGCTGGGCACAGAGTAAGTTTACTTCTCTTGGCTGTTGCTAACACTGGTGGTAAGGGCTTGTCAATGTTACTAGATACCGATGTCAGATGGGACACGTGAATTAGGGGCTGCTGTTCAAACCATGCTCAGAATTGCACTTAGATGCCTAGTAGAAGCCAGATGGCAAGAACTTTCTTTGCCACTATTTTATGCTGCTGTGACTATTAAACACACTTCAGTACTTTTAATCAGGTTTTGTTTCTGTAGCTTGCCAAGCTTTTCTTTAATTAATGGGTGCTCGAATGTGATTTGGGGAGAATATGGGGTCGGCCACTTTGTCTGCAAAGGAAACACCCTTTGTGGAATGCACATGCTCTGCTGACTTCAGTGGGGTTGTGTGATTTGGGTGGCGGGGTAATTCTATTAAACATTAAATACGTAACTGGCATTGCATGTTGAAGTCGCTTTAGCATTAATAAGAGAATCAATCTGTTGCTACTTTAATAATCAAAATCACTTATTACACATTTTCTACTTGCATTCAACTATTCCAGCTCTAGACTGATGCTAGGAAAGGTATTTTTCACTGGCAACTCTTGAAAGACTATCAAAAATGGCTTTTTTCCCCTCTCCTGGGTTAGTTTTATATTGGCAGCTCATTGATTCAAAACCTCTTGTATTGCTTTGCTAATACTTTAATCCATCTGTTCTCCAAAGATGCGTGGTTTTGATGATGGCACAGAAATGCCCCAATAAAACCAGAACCCACCCAAGTTTTGCATTTTTTGATGCCTGTAAGCATGAAGACAGCTGCATGGCCTAAAAATATCAAAAATAAACGTTAAAAAAGATAATTTATTAGCATAGTTACTACTGCTTATATATACATGTATGTGCTGCATCTTTTACAAGCGCATTTGATGGCTGTCGTTTTAGGTACTGTTACTAACAAAGTGTTACGGTTGGAAGATAAACTTTTTATTATGGAGCTATTCATCAAGTTAACAGGGATGACTCTGTAGATCCAGTGTTTTTACAGCATAGTGGTGTCACATCCCATGCTTTATAGAGCCTTCCATGCCCTTTTTGCATAATTAATTTATTGCTGTTGCTTGCATTAATTCTTTATTTGCACATTTAAAGCCTATGCTGTTAAACTATGGTCCTACTTCAGCTGAATCCTTAATTTTGAAGCCCCATTAAACTTGTGTTCTCCTTGCAGTTGTTGTACTGCAACTATGAGTATCTAGAACTGGTAACAGCAGCACTGTGTGCAGGATGTGTAATAGTCTGCAGTATAATCCTCTCTGCAGTGCCTTGGTTTATTTTGTTTATTGTTCTGTAATCTGTTAGTCTTACTCTCTTGTTCAGTGGCTCCTCAATAATGGCTCTGAACAAGCTTTGTGTTCTGGTCAGCTATTAACACATGTTGCAGACTTTCAGTGCTTTAGTGCTTTTTATTTGCCTTCTCATTTTTTTCTTTGGATAAGAAAGCAAATTAGAAGGATACTGGGTTTGAGTTTTGAGGGCAATTTGCCACAGTTTAGCCAGGTCTGTGCTTGAGAACATGTGCTAGGGATAGCTTATGGTAGTTCCTAAATTTATGTAAAATACATCAAATAGTAACATTTCTGTTGTTGCACCTTGCAATGGCTTTCAGCAACAAAATAAATGGAAATGCTATAGGCTGCTGTTTTGGTAAGGCCCCTCTGGGTAAGGTCCTGTGGTAGTAAGGGCCCCGTTTTCCCTCAATATAGCATCATTCTATCACAATTTCAGACTTATTTTAGTAGACATGAAAGTGCCAAGTTAGGAAACTGAAGAACACATTGCAAAGCTTTCTGTTTGCATGTGGTTCTTGTCTTAATAAGCATCTTGTAACGACCTTTCTTTCCTATTGTGGCGCATAAGTTGGTGTTAGTACTGGGAGATCTTCACATCCCACATCGATGCAACAGCCTCCCAGCCAAGTTCAAAAAACTGCTGGTTCCAGGGAAGATCCAACACATCCTCTGCACAGGAAACCTCTGCACCAAGGACACTTATGACTACCTCAAGACTCTGGCTGGGGACGTTCATGTTGTCAGAGGGGACTTCGATGAGGTAGTGTCCTCTCTTGATAATAACATTGGCTTTGCCCATCTACATGGAGGGTTATTTGTAATTCAAGTAAAAGTGGGCAAACTGAGGTTGGGTGGTGCAACAGGGCTTGCTCCTGTCAGACCTTTGAAGTTCTTGCATCCTGCCGCATTCTCGGGTGTTCATAAATGCAGCTTTGTAGCAGGAGGGCCAGTTACATTGACTATTTCCATAAGCACTGGCACAGGCTGCCCAGAGAACCTGGAGCCTGAAGCAGGCTGCTCTAGTAGAAGGTGTCCCTGCCTTTGGCAGGGGGTTGAAACTGGATGAGCTTTAAGATCCCTTCCAACCCAAACCAGTCTGGGATTCTATGATACAGGTCTAAGAAGTTTTCCACCTTCTCTCCTTCGTGTTGCATAGAATTGTTTTTAAAGCATAAATCTGTACGTCTAATCTGTGTCTGGTTTCTTTTTTAGAACCTGAATTATCCTGAACAGAAAGTTGTAACTGTTGGACAGTTCAAAATTGGGCTGATTCATGGCCATCAGGTTATTCCCTGGGGTGACATGGCCAGCCTGGCACTATTACAAAGGCAGTTTGATGTGGACATCCTAATTTCAGGACATACACACAAATTTGAGGCATTTGAACATGAAAACAAGTTCTATATTAATCCAGGATCAGCTACAGGAGCCTATCATGCCTTAGAGAAGTAAGTGAAGTATGGGAATGATCTGTGGGGATAACTACAAAACTCATTATGAAGATTAATGTTGACATTCTAAATGTTGGGGAGAGGAAGGGTTGATAGTAGCAGTGAAACACTGCTGAGGTGATTATGTACTCAATTAATATGACTTTTTCCCTCTCTTTCAGCAACATCATTCCTTCATTTGTGCTGATGGATATCCAGGCTTCCACGGTAGTTACGTATGTCTATCAACTAATTGGAGATGATGTGAAAGTAGAAAGAATTGAGTACAAAAAATCTTAAACATATTTTGGCTTGTCTGGTACTTTTACCATCTCATTCTGAACTGCAAGTTCCAATACTTGATTGCTAGTTTACAGTCCTACCCTTACTCACTAACAGCTTAAACAATGTAGCTTCTTGGTAATAACTTTAAAACATCATTGTGTTTGCTTTTCTCTCTATGAATTGATTTGTAAAATATTCCATTAAAGTAACTGTTTAAATACTGTTCCTTTATGTTGTAATAAACTCCACTTCATAGAAAAACTAAGCTTTATGAACTGGTGTTGGGGAAAAAACACACCAGTTGCAAGTGCTTTTAGAAAGCCCCATGCTCTGTTTGGTGACTTCTGAAGGATATTTAATTGTAAAAAGCTTGAACAAAAAGATCGGGGGCTCTGGGTCCATGTTATGTTTGCTTCAGAATCCAGTTGATACTTTATTTTATCAGCCTAACATTCCCAATAAAATGGATTGATAGATTCTGAAACTATTGCAATTAACTCATAACTTACAGTAGTAATTTCACTGCAGAAAGTTTAGTCTTTTTATAATCAAAGCGGTTTCAAATACGACTATGCTTCAATGAATGATGGTCTCATTAAATCTATAAATCATAAAGAGAGGGTTTCCTTTATTTATGGTTCATGTCTGACACTACAGCTATACAAACTTTGCTCCATGTGCAGAGCTTTTGGATATGTCATTCCATATGACACTCGTGCTACTACAGGAGACTAAGATATGGGCTGTTCAAGACAACTAGACTGTTGGACTTTCCTTTCTCATGCCTGCAGGGAATAGTCCCTGTATATGTATAAACAGCTCCCATTTTGCTAACCTTCCAATAAAACCAGAACATTAACTTTTGTTTTCTGCAGAAGAATATTTAGTGGTGGCCTATTTATTTTGCAGTTGTTGGCCTTTGTATTATGGCTCTTTCCAGTGTGGTATATATGCAAGAAGCTGTGCAGTATTTGTCACAAAGTTTTGAGTTAAGTTCTATGGAAAATCAACAGTTTAAAGGATCAGCTAGAACCCTTACTCTATAATAAGCTGGCTAAATAACTTCTATTCAAAATAGATCTGCTTTACCTTAGAGACCAGTGTCTCGGGGAACCTCTGGCTAACTGCTGCTTCATGCAGTGAAACACGTGGCTATCGCTGTGTCCTGCTGCAGACATACAGAAAGAACAGAGTTGAAAGGAAAACCTCGGCATGCGTTACTCAAGGAAGGTTAGTGACTGAATGGAACACCACCATAATTAAAAAAGGCTTATAGAATACCATAAGGACAATATTGATATAAGAAGTCAGTTTATTTGTGCTCACTGTAGATAAAATTAGACTTAGACTACAAAGTATATTTTACATCAAGTACACCATTTACAGTTTTAGAAACAGTTTATCATAATTACACAAGGTTACGTTTGTGTGAATGAAGTCTTAGAGAGATGCTGACAGCAGACTTAAACATGGAGAAATACAGAAAGAAATAAACTAATCCTTCCTAAAATGAAAGTGCAGAATATGAACATTATTCTTGAATAGAAAGAGGAAACTCTGCTGTAAATCTAAACTCTTTCAACAGATAGAGGATGGAGAAGAAACAGCCTTGAACAGTTGAAAAAATGTGGAAAGCTCAGGATAGCTTTTAGTATGAGAGCACTGAGGTTTTAGATTAATGTTCACTTGACTGCAGGAGCATTCTCAATGTGTGGCCCTCCTGTTGCCAGCAGAGGGAGAAATGGGTAAATTAAGACCTTATCAATGACAGTTCAAGCACAGACGTCTCTGGCCCATTCAGATACACCTGGGAGGTGAAAAAAACACTATTAATAGGGCTTAGGAAAAGGGGATAGCATCTAAAACCTCTGAAGGTACCTGAAAGCATAATGCCTCACATGGCACAGATTTGATCCAAATAAAATTATTAATTAATAAAGGGATATTTTATTATATACAATATATTTTACAAAAATAAATCAAGTATTTTTCCTAAAGGTTGAGTGAAATTCTTAGTGTAGAAAAACAAAAGGAGAAAGTACTGCATGAGGTACAGAAGTGGTTTGTTTTACCTTCAGAAGGTCAGATGATGGTACATCTGCCAGAGTGGGGTTTCCATATTTCTCTTGATATTCTCGAATTAGGGCTGTAGCATCATCAGTGCTGTTGGAGGCAAAAGTTTATCAACTTAAGCACTCTAAAAGGCCAAGAATTCAGACTATATGCACTGAAGTGGAACAATAAGGTGACCCCCAACATTTTTGCAGTCAGATAGCTCCTGTCATTTCCCAGTAGAGGGAAACAAGCCATTACAAGCCTAGCATTTAACCTGTGACTGCTAATAAAATCAGTATATACTAGAGTTTGAACAGTTATTTATTGGGTCCTGTACCGTTCTGACTGCAGGATAGCTGGTAACTGACAATACTGAGTATTTGGGGTGTGAAGTGAAAGGCTGCAGCTGGGTTCAATACCCAAGTGCCGTGAGTCACCACTGATGGATTCCTGATTGAGAACAGCCCTGTAGCAGGCTCCGTAGCAAGCTCCTTTGTTTTATTTAAGTGGAACATAAGAGGTATTTCTAGCTCTTGAAAACCACCAATTCCTAAGTCTGGAAAATAGGTGGGTCATTTATTTTTTTCAGTGCTTTTATTGCTGAAGCTGTGACTCTGGCACCACCAAGCTGAGATCATCTGAAGGTATGGTCAAGTGATTCAAAAGTGTTTGCTTTTTCAGTCAGGTTATTTGTGCTGTTTTAATTGCATTTGATCTAGTTGCCAGTCCAGGCTCTACAAATGTTACCTTGCCTTGAATGACACTGTAAAACTCTGACTTAAGTATGCAAAGTAGTGAGGTGTGGTTCTTATTTTATTCATTTAACTTAATGATACTTCAGAAATTCTTGGAGACTTAAGTACTAGAAGAATCTCAATGACATAAACTGAACTGAACTAAAAGAGAGATTATGCTTCTGTTATTATCAATAATGCATCACCTGTTTCACCTTTTATTAACTTACCAGTTCTTCTTTACAAAGTAATCCACCAGCTCTTTCAGTCTGTGAGTACTCATCAGTTGTTGCTTCAGCAATGGAAAATACTTAGTTTTCAAGAATTTTTCATACAGCTTCTCTCTTATGATGCTGTCCAAAACCAAAGATCTGATCTGTAGGTTCAAGTTTTAGTAATGAAAAAGTATTAATATTTTAAAGAGCTGAGTTTTCTCACTGGACTCCCATAGAGCAGGGTTATTTTGTTTTAAGCTTTATGTTTTAGTGCTGAAAATGGCAGACTTTACAAATTAAGAAACTTGCCCTCAGGAAGGCAGCCCAAGACAAAGCAAGAGTGCAGTTTTGTAAGTTTTTTGGCCTTTTAGCTGAAAATGCTGTTTAGAAAAATACAGTCGTAGTGCTGCAAACAATGCTGGCCCACAAACAGAGTAGCCTGTAACACTATGTGTATATACAAGGAGTTTTCCAGTTACAACATTAATAACAATGCAATAATCCCTGCAAAATAATCCCTGCAAAAGTCACTCTGTTTTACAAGAGTGCAGTATGCCAACTAATGCTTGGCAAGATCAGGGGAGAGAGGAAGAAGGTTCCTAGTATCTTTATCTTCTTGTCTAACAAAAAGCCCCAAAGTCAAAGGCAAGTGAAATAAATAACATTTACTTTATTTACCTGAGAAGCAAACGCTACTACTTCTCCAGTGTTCATGTGCTCATCGATTTGTTGCAGCGCAGTTTCTGCATTACATGTCGATAGGAAGCCCTTGTAAAAGTAAGTTACAAAACATTATTAGTCTGAGTGATTAAAGTAGAAACTCTTCCTTCAGAGCAAGTATTGATTTATTCAGGATCAATATTTTGAATTTCTAGATACAAACATGAAATCATTAAACCAGGTTCTGTGATCTTTGACTGAGAGACAGTACTCATAGCTTTTAACTCTCACAGGGTATTTTGCTGTCGCTGTTATAGATGATTTGGGATTTTTTGACCCACTGCCAGCAAACCAAGTATCTTGCACTTAGTGCTGTAATTTGGGAAAATCTCTGAGTTTAACTTTAATGCCTGGAAGTCTGTGAATTTGAGATGCTTTTAGTAGTGCCAGTTTTTTCCTGACTATAATAATAGGAATGGCCTTCACCTGGGAGAACAGTAAGTAGACCATAAATTAATGGAAACAAATGAGAAGAGAGGAAACTCAACATACATGAATAGTGAGGAAATGGCTTTAAGGCAAAAGGTTTACATCAGAACTTAGATGTATGATATACATTACAAGAAGTCTAAGGGGCTTCCAGCTCAGCACCTTTCTGTAGTAGGATTCAGTACTTTTCCTACAGTCTGTTGTCAAACTACCCAGCTGGTAGCTCCTTAGCAATTACATACGTTATCCTCAACTCCACACTGCTCTAGCAGGTATATGGCCTAAGGCTTGGGTTTTGTTGGGGTTTTTACATGAGTTTTATGGGTGGGATCCCATAAAATATCCTCTGATTCACAAAGAACACAGTCAGATCACACGGCTGCTGAGGATGACTTGAAGCTGCTGATTTTGCCTTAAAAAAAAAAAGGAAGTGTTCACATGATCCCTTTTAGAAGGACAAACTCAGAGCAACAGCCTTGTGAATGGGAAATGCTGAGCAGCTGTCAGCAGTGACACATTTAAACAAGCTGGAATTATATGTTACCATCTTCTACAGTCTCTCTTGAACATAACACACTTAAATACATTCCCTTGCACAGGTAGAACACAAAACTTACTATTTACCTGAATTTGCTGTTCTCGCTTCTCAGACTGAGGGATCAGCAACAGGCACCCCAAAGCAAAGGCTGGAAGGTCCAACTGTGCATATTGTTTAGCTATTCCAATGACATCCAAGTCAGCTAGAACAGGACACCTTCACAAGAAGATTAGGAATGATACATAAAAACTTCTCAACATATATATATATATATGTATGTATGTGTGTGATTTTTAAGCCAGATAGGACAATAGAGTTTTACTTCATCTTTTCAGAAACAGACAAGCTATGGGATTTGAAATTTCATGCAATACAAATGCATGACAATTTTCTGTCTTTCTCTCCTTGCTCTTTCAAACAGCCAAGGCCCTATTTCAAGAGGAAGTGCTAGCCAACTGCCCAGAGTACTGCTTTGGTACATATGTATATGCACAGTGGTGTAGGCATGTTCTTCAGTTGGATCCTTTTCCAGTGTTTCCTATCTAAGCTTTCAGCTCAAGTTGGGCTCTCTGAGCTCTTGCGCTTCTCTTGAGCAAGTCAGAGCATTGCAGCGAATAAGATGATGATTTATTGTCTTTTGTTTTTTAAATAGTAAAGGCAATGCAGAACTGGTTTATGTAGTGTGTTTTGGCACATTCATACCATAGGTTAAGTGCATTTATAGATGTACAGCTATTAGATTTTTGTCATGTCTTTGTAGGAAAATTCTTTCTCTCATGCACTCCATGTTGGTGTTTTAGGAAATACTCTTTGTGGGCTAAGAAAGAGGTTAAGTGGACTTTTGGCATTGACCAGCAGTCCTTTAAAAATGTCAGGACAGGAACAGCTATCCCTCATGGGGCAGACTGGGCAGATAAATTAGTTTTCAGCAGCCTGTGCTGCTGCTTCTGAGTCCCAGTTCAGAGGGCGGTTCCCAGCAGTCTGAACAACCAAGGTACTGTGTTACAGCATGTGTTAACCAACAGTCTGCAGCCAAGCACTGAATTTCTGTATAGGTATATGCCTTGATCCTGTGCTTCCCCCACAAGAGACAAAACGTTCTTACTCATGACTAAGGTTCCCTGGTTTTCAAAGCAACTTTGCACGTTCTGGGTAGACTGTTGGATGAGAAATTAAACAGGCATTCCCACTCAATTTAATACAAACGTGGGCTTTACTATTTACTTACTTGAGCAGAATCACAAAACACTCGCAACATTCCTCTAACTGTTTAGGACTCGGTGGACATGAAGCTAAGAAATAAAGAAAACATGATAAAGTATGTGTATACATATATATCTCTCCAAGTTACTACATAAGCCTGATAGCCAACATCGACCCTACCTGTGAGAAACGGTGATAGAACCACACTTCGCCAAGCTCGGCTAAAGTTGGGAATCTGTTGACAACAAAGTATTAAGGTAGAAGCCAAATACAGTTGTAACTAAGGGTACAAGTAAATGCAGACATCCTGACCCACTGTGGGTGGAAGAAGCCAGTCAGTTTTCTTTTCTTTTTATCCTGGATGAATTATTCTCACAGTCTGAGATTAGTTATGTTGTGACTGGTGGCAACACTATAAAACCCTCCAGGTCAGTGTTTACTAAAGGAACCACAAAAGCAAAATATACTATTTCAGTGATTAATAACAATGCTCATCTGCATATTGCATTGTGATAAAAATAATAATTCACAAAGAATCTTTTCATGCGTAGCACTTCATGACACAAATGCTGCTGTTCACATACACACACAGGATGCTAAATTCCTGTTCAGTGAAGAAAAACTTACCTCCCATAATAAATGAATCCCAGTAATTGCCATCAAAACTCTTCTTAAATATTGAATCTTAAAAATAAACAACAAATCCAACTTCATTATAAAATACTACAGTGCTTTTGAAGATTTGGTGATAATCTACAGAACTGCATTGTACTTGTCTACAGGCTGAAAACTTAAAGTTCCTTTGGGAGGACTAACTAGTGCATATGGAAATATGGTTTAGAGTTCAGTAACTTATCACAAGCAGTAGCAGCATATGTTGTCTCAGTAAATGCTCAAGAATTCTGTTAGCCTTAATACAACTGGTGCTGAAAATTTATGATCCTAGCTTCTTTGCTATTGGTACCTGAATCTCATTAGATTACAATTGGCTTCAAAACCTCCTCCTGATAGAACCATGTTGCCAGATACATCTGTTACCTACTTAGGCTGTAGCAAGGTTACATAAAGCTTAACAATGAGAGGTAATTAAGATTCTCAGTGACAAAAAATCAGGATTACTATTTAGCAGCAGTGATATTTTTGTGTGTATGTACACACGTGTATATACATAAACACAGTTTGTGTACATATATTTGCACACAAAAATATGCATATGTTGCAAACTTATAATATGAATATTTCAGTTATCGTAGGACTTGCTCTTGCCATCTGAAAGGCTTTTTAAAAAACCCCAACAAGCCAGAACAATTTAAGATAAAAATTCTCAAGCAGTACTGCTAAAGCGCACGTTCCTCAAAACTTTATCTATTCAGTATCCAAGAGCCCAAAGTAACCATGTAAATTATCAGTAATTGTTCAGAGTATGTTTGTAGTTTATCTATTTTCCCATTCCTTAGAAATCCGTGGATAAAAAAAAGCCTTTTTCTCACCTTGCTGCAGAACTTCATGCTTAAAAATTCCTTACCATATTGAAACCCTGGAGTTTCTGTAGTAGGCCATTCCACAGTTGGGTATCGTATACTTTATATTCTAGACTAAGTTCTGCCACCAGTCTGACAGCCTAAAGGAGAGCAAGGACACACTGTATTTTAACATATGTTCATGATCAGCAAACCTGTACTGCTTGCCAGCACATCAAAGGTTGGAGTCTTTTTTGTCACTCTGAAAGAGGAGAGTGTTCGGGAGAGTACATACTCAGTGGTATTTTTAAATATAACTGTGAGTAGTATATCATGAGTAGAGTATGAATAGGACAGAGTGCACTGGAGCAACATGTTCAGAAATGCAGATGCTATGGAGAAAGGTGAATATGTCACATATGTGACAAACAAACAATCATAAAAGGATTTAAAAATCATACCGTGGGTTCATGGCTGTGATTCTTCCATAGCCCTTTTATCATTCCTTCCTTAGGACTGTTATGAAATGATTCAAAAGTATACGGAATATTCAAGATTTCAAACTCTGACAGGTAAATGAAGCATTTTAGAAAATACCTGTTAAAAAAGTCCCATCCCCCCCCAACACCAGGAGTTAATGATCGTTACAGGGATTATTATACTGTAATTTACATGATCAGGCTCAGGATAATACTGGGAAAGTGTTCTGTTGCTTAAACAGAAGAAAGGAAAGAGAGTGTATTCTGTATTTGTGCTTATGAGGGAGATTTTAATGAAGTAAAAGACTTTCTGGTAATTGCTTAGGGAAACCTCATTCACCTGGAGAATGGATGCCTTGGATCAGATCTAATGATAAACCAATTACTGTAACTCTTGCAACTCAAATGTCATTCATGCACAGTGACTGCATGTTTACAGAATCCCTTACACAGCTATGTGGTGTGATGGACTCTGAAACGATCAATTTCCATGAAAAAGGCCCTAATTCCAGATTACCAGCATAGAAACTGCATGCTAGGTATTTTCTAAGTTAGTTCTACAGATATTTTCAAAGTAACATTTTGCTGTTGGGGTTCTGTTTCCTTATTTTTGCAGAGGAATATGCCTTTGTAAGATGACCAGTTCTGATTTATATGATTATGACATATATGAGTGGGAGATAATGCTTCAGTCACTAGAGAAGTCACTGCAATCTATGCAAAATGGAGCAAGATATTTTCCATGTAAATGTCGTATTACTTCCAGGCTCACAAATTAAGACCTTGATGCACTTGATTACATTACAGTGAAGTTAAAAGATCTAATTCTGCTATTCAGAAATACATTCTAAAAGCTCAAAAACCAGATTAGTAGAAAAGAATTCTCCAAATATATATTTTTTTCCAAGGGCTGTTAAAGACCAACAAAACATCATTATTAAGGAACACTCTAAGGAAAATTCTTCTTACTTTATTTTCTCAATGGTTTTCTTGAAGAGTGATTCCACAGTGCTGGTATCTGCCAAGTAGAGCAGACACTTAAGCGCTCTGCTCCTGTGAGCAAATGTCAGCTGACAATCACCAATTGGCTGAGAAGGGGAGAAAACACCACAGTGAAAAGTCACAACAATTGGTTGAACAACTAGAAAGAGGGTCATACATGTTTACTACATGCTTATTATGATCCTTTCTAAGGTGTTTTTGATTCATTTAGTGGAAATCATGCTAAGTAACAGCTTGGTTCACATTTAACTTTTCTGCTAATCAGATTATTTGTCAACTTCAAAGACTGCTGCTAAACCAGGTTGTTTTCTAGATTTATGACTATTAATGCAGGCGAGTAAAATATCAGTGACATACAGTATCACAAATACATTTAGTAAGTGTGAAAGACTGAAGGCTAAGGTTCTGCTAAAGCAATTTTACGACTCTGCTTTAATTCCACCCAAATTTAGCCAAGGTATCACATCAGCTTAAGCACATTCTAGAAAAACATTTAATGAAGTTATTTTCAGATATTATCAGCAATAAATTTAGAAAACCAGAATTCAAGGGCTGTTCTTGACAGCCAATAACAAAATTCAACGAAAACCTCAGTTCTACTCCAAAGATAGGGAGTAAAATAGAGCTCATATAGATACATAAACTATCTAAAACACGGATACAGAGGCCTTACGTTGAAATCTGCACAGTTAAGCAGACAACACTTGATCTTAATAAGAGGTAAAAATTTCAGAAGTAGCACACTAAAATAAGAACTTCGGAACTTACAGATGTAGCAGATGTTGTAATTGCAAAAAGCAGTCTTGAACTGTAATCCATTGGGCGAGACTGAAGTAGGTAGATAACTCTGCAAGAATACATTTGGTTTTAATACAAGTATGGTATCACAACTAAAATAAATGTATCAGTACTCATTCAAATGTAAACATATTTCAGAATATATGTAAAAAAGAGAATAGGGATAAGAGATTGCAGGGATATGGAAAATGAGGAGAAAACCTCCGAAGAGCTCTTCTTAATCATTTACTTATGCCTGTAAGTTACTGTGAATGGTGTTTCATTGCTTAAGTATTTCATGATTCTAACCTGATGTCACCAGAAAGTAAAAATACGACCACAACAGTGAGTTCTGAATCACAGTGTCAGGTTTCTTTAAAAAGACAGATACAGTTAACTTTCCAGTTAATAATAATACTACATGTATGACAATGCACATACCTTCGGAGTGCTTCATCTTCCTGTGCATCGCCAAAGATTTCTTGAGTTTTCTTTAGAAAGACATGAAAATGTAGTTGTGAGAATTTTCTAAATTGCTTGGATAAATAAATGGGTCATATTCTTGCTTAAACCTTGTCTTAAAAGCTGGGCTCCCCTGCTAATGCAGCCAAGGAAGGGAATACTGGTTTTATCAGTCCTTTATTTGTTGGCAGTCAACACCACTTCCCAGCCTGCTAGCTGGTATTTTGAAGCAGAGGTCTTCTCCCTGCCCTTTCTCACCCAACTGTATGCTGCAGAGACAATAGCTAATTCTGTTAGCAACAGGAGAGGATTCATTCTCTTTCCAGTTCTAAAAACCAATGTTTGTTGATGCTGATATATTTATACCTCCTCTACTCTGGCTACACAGCCTTACTGTAGCAGCAAGATAAGATTTTAATCTTTATACAGAGAGAAGGGAAAGTATTTCAAATCCTTCTCAGTAGACACAGTGGTGTGGAAGAGTGTTAGAAAAGTACTGACGTTGTTAGTAGTCTGAACTCAGGTGCATCTTAAATAGATCCATGAGTCTTTTGAACAAAAGATTAAAATATACATATTCTATGTAATTGGTCACTTTTCTCCAAACCCAAATCTCCTGTGCTGACTTACTTCTGAGGGCAGTATACTTGGACACAGCCATTTATCCAGCAGTTTATCCCATATTTTGTTCATGTCCAAATCATTAATTTCAGCTATCTCCTTAGCTGCCATATGGATATCTACATAAATAGGGAGAGACAGTATATTTACAAACTAGTAGTAGCCCGCTTAGCATTTTTTGAAGTACTTAATTTTGCTCCTTGGAAACTTGATTATGGACACTCACCTGGATAATCTCTGCCAGCTGGATTTTGGATTCTTTCGTCTATACTGTGGTGTTCATACAGTAAAGTGATAAGGTTTGCTGGCTTCCCAACAGACTTCAAATGCTCTGCAGTGTTCAGGTGATGTGTTATTAGAATATTTTCTGTTGCTGATCGCCTGTACTGCATACGTAATTTCTTCTGTAGGACTTCCACTTTTTCATGAGACTCGTCCTTTAGCAAAACACCACAGTTATATATAAACCAGACTCCTTTCACTCAAAAGCACTAGAAAATTTACCTTTCTATAATCTAAAACAGTGAGCTGAGTAGCAAGATCTGTTCTTCAGATGTGTCCTCATACCTCTACCTATTTCTGTGAATAGACAGTATTGGCCATCCTGCTGTAGCAAGAAGAAGCCAATTAAAATAAGTACCACATGCACCAGTATGTAAAGTTAAGGCATTCCGAAGTAAGATGGAAAATCTTGGCTGCTAGAATTACAGTTTCATTTGGCCGAATTCTACTCAAAGATGTGACTAAGAAGCAAAGAAATATTTAGTGTCCATTGTGTCTCAACAACCCCATAGTAAGTTTGATATTTATAAGCAAGGCTGAGATTCTTATTCACCTTTCCCTATCAACCGTGTAAAACTGAGCCAGAGAGTCAGGCCAAAGCAGACTTTCTTTATACGTACTACTACAAATAGCTAAAGAATCTTGGAACTCGGAGCGAAAGTCAATAATACCATTGATCTAACAGCTGGAATAGATTCCAAGTCATTCTCCTGCAGCAAGAAAAATGCACCCAACAGGAGAAAGAACCTATTTTTCATCCTTAAACCCTATATTATTTGTCCAGCCTTCAGGAACTGTAAGCCTAATTTTTGCTAGGTTGTGAAAAGAGGAATGCTGTGGGAGAGAGGGGTTGGTTATTGTACAATTTACACACCACAACCCAAGCCACTAAACATAAGTGCCCAACTATACAACAACCGTCTTGCAAGTAGTTTACCATTAACTTAGCTGAAGTGTTCTTTAGCCATTTCTCAGTTAGATGGAGACAGAATTTCAATGCTTGAATATGGTCAGGGCCTTTTTTAAAGATAAAGAGCGGAAGAAAGTAAACAACATAAATCATTAATCATTAATTCATTAATCCTTTCTACAGAATACAGTATATCTGTTTTATTTCAAATAACTAAAAATAATTAGATGCTATTTAAAATATTAGGAAAGATCCTGTGCCTAAAGAGCAAAAAAACATTAACTATTTGGAATAAGTTAACAGAAAAGATAGGTTAAATTTGGCTGAAATATTTGCTGTAGCTGGAAAATTTGTCTGAAGGTGGTAGGAACATGCAGAAACTTTAAGCAAGACAACACGGCTTACAAAGAGGAAGAAAAGGATTTAAGAGTGATGCTGTCTTATAGAATAGCTGTTCAAAATTGGATGTAGGAGACAAATGCATTTTTATTCTCAGAACTTCTCAGTGCTTTATCCAACACTGAACAAATGTTTGGTCACAGGCTTCAAACCTATTCTCTTCCTCCCATTACTTCACCCCTCAAGTCATCGCATGCACCTCACCTGTTGGAAATTCTTGTGCTATCTTGTGAGCAATAGCTACAGCCCACTCTGGGTTAACTATGGACAGCAGATATGACTGGATGGCCTGCAAGGTTTTAGTTGTTTCTTTTCTAACAATGGATGTATATCCAGTGTTTCTCATTTCATATATTTTTGGTTTCACTTTCTTTTCAAAGACATGTTGAGCTGCAGACATGTGTAAGGTATCCAGTGAAACCTAGAAAAACATTGAAGTAGATGAAGAGTTGCCAGAAGTTCTATAGTGAGGCCAAAATCATGGAAAAGAAAGAAGCTATTTTTTCAGGGGGAAGAAAGAATGATATTTGAAAGTTCTTTCAGGATGCTACTTTACCTTCATTAGTTTGGAAATCAGCAGAAGTGTTGGGAAGGATTCCTCACTGAGCTCTGCAGCTGAAAGGAAAAAGGTATATGATAGTATCACACATGATAGTGTCACAGTCCAGTTCTGCTTTATCTATGAAATTAAGCACTTTTAGTTAATAAACTAAAATTCAAACTTCCATTGGGAAAGAATATAATCCTAATTATCCCCAGGGGCCTGGGAAGTAGGGTAAATGATTACTTTGGTCTTCGAAAGGTCGTAAGAAAGTATTTGAGGACAGAACTGTGCACTGTATACATTGTTTTAGCTCCACTCAAAGCCAGTTATCTTACCAGTAGCAATTTAGGAGTACAAGTGCTTTCAGAAGTAGCTGGGATGAAAGCTGCATTAGTAAAGGATACAATGAGTATAAAATATATATAGTAGAACTCTTAAGTTCACAAATAGCAGAGAAAGGGAATTATACATCTATCTAGCCACAAAAAAATACTGGACTTACATATAATGTTCCAGAAGCACTGTGCAGTTCTAAAGAATATCAGATGAAAGGGCAGTCTGGTTTGAGCAGCTGGAGATAAGGGAATCATGTGCTCTAAAACATATTGGTGTTCTAGGTCTACAGGTGAGGAAATTCTTTTATAAGATTCCAGATGTTTGAGGAGACTCAATGCCTAGGGAGGAAGGAAAAAAAAAAAGAAAAAGGAAAAAAACCAAGGAAAAGGCAAAAAAGCCACAAGATTACTGCATTTCTACCTGCTCCCCCCAGTAAACATGCCTAAATCCTGGAGGTATTTAGGGTTTGGGGCAGGTTTAGTACATATTGGTAGAGTTTTCATCCCTGCTGTGAGCCATTGCTGAGAAACAACTAGAGATGACCATTTCTTGAATGCTATTTCTGAATGAGAACTGTGCTAATAAATAGAGATAACAGAATATAGATACCATTAGCAAGGTAATATCTTGACATACCTGATTCAGCTGGATACTGGTGTTCTTCTCATCAGCATTTTGTATCACCTTCAGGACAATTTCAATAGTTTCATAGTCATAAGGATCAAGCTGTTCAAAATAATGATCTATTTTATAGGATCATATCTGAGTTGTCTTAGAAAAACATACAACTGAGTTAACTTTCCCAATTTTAATACCAACTATATTGTTTCTTCAGCATTACGTTAATAGAAGCACCATGATGGTACTTCTCTTAAACAAAAGACTTCCACTTCAGAGTCCTAATGCCTAAAAAATCTGTCAGGATGTTGCAAAAAGACCAAAGTGATGAAAAGAAAAGCAGACAAAAACCCCCAGCATCCTCCCCCCTCCAATAAGAAAATTTCCAAACCCAACCAAACAAACAAGATTCAACCAAGGTGTAAATTATTTGCCCCCATCTCTTCTTCCTGTAGCACTCTGAATTATTTCCAGTGTGCTGAAACTTAGAAATTACTTTTTTCCTTTGATTATTTTCAGGTTGTTGTTTTAAGGGAGGTTGGGAAGAAAGCCTCTACCTGTCTTTAAAGAAAATTAGATGCATTGTCTATTTTTTTTTTTCCCCTACAGAAGTAGAAAACCACACATTAACATTTATATTCTTTAGGAAAACTAGAAAAAATATAACCTTTTAATATTTCTGTGTTGCTATTAATGTGTCATTCAAGTGACATGCAACATTTGAGGCTAGATATACACTCCAGGGACAATTTTGTATTTGTTTTGGTGTGTTGTTTTTATATTGTTTTACCTTGTACAATATTCCACTGAGGCTGATGACCAGCTCTTCCGTGCTTTTCAGCAGAGGAATTATTTCCAGTACTCTAGCTAGTAAGGTGGAATGAGATTGCTTTGCCCTGCATTCTGCAGAGTCATCTTCTACATGATTTGTATTAGCATTCTGGAGAAGAAGTGTCTCAATGCAAAGCTGCAGTGCGGCATCACTGTCCAGCTTGAAAGTACTGGAAGAGGACAGAGCATTATTTTCCCTGTGACCTTTGGTGTTGTCAAGGTGCTTATGAGTAATTCACCAGGGAACAGTATGTATTCTGAATAATACTAAAAAAAACCCCCAACAAACAGAACAATTTACATATTACACTAAGTAGAATCTGTTTAAACCCAAATAGATTTCAGGGTGGTTATTAGTACAGCAACAATTAAACACAATTGATTTGCTTCAATTCTTACCTGCAGTAATTCAATATGAGATCTGTGTCTGCTTTTGGATTTTGTACCAGTGTTCTTATGAGCTCCTTTTTCCTTATTGGTGGTTGTCTAAATACAGTCTCAAAAGAAATCTGCAGATAAACAAACATTTTTATCTTCTTTCCAAAGATGTCTTTTAGACAATATCCAGACTAATTCCTATGTAGTCAACCTTATGTTCTCTTTACTTTCAGACACTTTTAGAGCAGGGGAAAAAAAGGGCATTTGCTGAGTATGCCCTGTGCCAAATAATATTTAAGCACTTAAAATTTCATTTACAGTACCCTCAGTTATTGCATTTCTCTGAGGTTTATTTAAGCAGACAATCAGACTGAAAAATTAAAACCAAAGCCCCAACTGACATCTGAATGAGAAACGTGTCTAAAAATCACAATGCATCTCAGACTATATGGATATTTATCAGTTAATGAAACTTCAACGTAAATCAACTAATCACTCAAACCTACACCAAGTTTACCAAGTTGGATACCCCACTCTGCATCGGTAACCAATTCCTGGAACTTTTTTCTTTCTTCAGCTTCATCAGACTGGTTAGCAAGCTGCGCTCCAATCAGAGCCACTGCCTGAAAGGAGACAGAAGGGAACACAGGTATAATAAATAATCTGAAAATTGAGTCTAAATCCTTCGAGGAACTTAAAACAACTCGTAGATGATCACATAACTATATAAAATGAAAATAAGCCTCACAGAGGCAGTAAAAGCAGTATCCCACCTCCTGAGCTGGTGGTTCAAGCTACTTAAAAAATGAATTTATTTCTCAAAATTATCTTGTTAACATTGTACTAGGGAAACTAATGCAAAAGGTATTTTTAGACACCTGGTTTTCTCCAAATCTGCCACTCTTCCTATTTCTTCATTATGCTTTGCTTCCTACATTCCTCTATATCTTAATAGATGTATTTATTTATTCATTCCACTCTTGACAACTGCTGTCAGAGAACAATTTTTTCAAAATACAACATAGGTATAAATTATGATGGGACTTGAAATAACCAATTTCAAGCTTTGGAATAAGTCATGGTGAGGTAACTTAATGCTTGGACTTCCATCACACCAGCTATTCACAACAACTGCCTATGCGCAATCTTACATTGTGGTAAAGAGGTAGCATCTATCTCAGTGGCTCCCTATAAAAGATCAACTTGCTCAAACTGCTATACCCTTGCTGTACACTTAATAGCGGTAAACTATTACACTTCCATATGACATTGCTGATGTCTTTTTAAAGAACCATTCTCTATTTGCTGAGATTTACCAAGATTTTTCTGTAATTTTGCCATGTGTTGTTTATGACATCCCACAGCTTATTGAACATGTCTTCCTTGGGCAAAACTGTGCAATATCCCAGGGCTAGGTCCTGATCTATGAGACGACAGTTGAACACCTGTGTGTTAGGGAGGAAAAAAAAATACCCCAAAACAACAAGTTATTTTAATAGGTCTCGTATGAAGTATAACACATGAAAAGTACATGTAATTTAGAGGTGTATTGGGTGCCTAAGTTAGAAGGGGGGAAAAAAACCCAATAAAAATGCATTTCAGGTTTTAGAACTTAAATATCCTAAAGCCAGTCTAAAAGTCGCCTCCCTTAGTCTAAGCTGCCTTAAAAGACGTATATTGCAGGTTTTTCAGATAGCTTTTTAGAAAAGCTACCCACAACTAGAAGTCTTCAAATCTAAAATGAAACCAGGATTGAAAATGAGATGGAGAATACCTACAAATCACAAAGGCCATTATTATAATTTAGGAGTTCTTAAAGGATCCCACAAAGATGAAGCTTCCAATATACGTAACCTCTCAGGCAGAGCAGCTAGCATTCTTACCTTGTGTAGTAAGGCCAGGATAGTGCTCAGAATTGCTGAAGTACTGTTCTGTTTCATAGCAATGACAAAGCGATTGGTTTCTGCCAGTGTATTGCCATCATGGAGCTATTATGAAAACCCAACAACCAGACAGCACATGGTTAACAATAAATTCTAAGCCTCCAACTTCCCTTGTAATTTATAGCAGAATAGGAGGTAATACAGTAATTGTATTAAGGTCTTATAGGGATCTCTTCTAGATAGAAAAAGTATTTCCAGGCGCTTTTGAACTGAGGAATGTTTCTTGAATATTCTGTGTGCATCTTTTCCCATACTAACCAATGGTAAGACAATGTGAGAAAGCATAATAAACCATTATGAATATAGAATACATTATTATATAATGAATAATTATATTACATAATTATAATTATTATATAATGATATATTATAATGATTATCTCATGAATAAGACATTAAGTTCCTGGCCTCCCTGCAGAGACTGATAGTTCTGAACAGACTTTGCAAAGAGAAACAGGAAACCACGAAAAATAGGAAAAAACTACCAGCTCTCATCACAAAATGCCTCTATACCTGATCAAGTGGTGGCTAACTTTACGAGGTCATGGTGACAGCCTCTCCCATACCTATTAAATTCATATATATCTACTCTAAACTTGTTAATAGTTGGCATGCTTCTAAGCTTTACTGTCAGAAAAATCCAGCATCGTTCTTGCCATACCTTTTCACTCAGGGCCAAATCCATGTTATTTGATACACCATGCTGAAGGCAGGATCCAAAGGAACATACAATCAGCCGCAAAGCCAGCTCACACTGACTGCACTCCATGAGGTTCTGCAGCACTGCACAGATGGGAGTTCTAGCAGGCATCAGAAGGTTCTGTCCTGTGAGGTATTCAAACAGAATCAACCCCAGAAAATAATTAGTGTATTTATATTAAGCATAATGTTGTTCCTGGAACGAACATCAAAGCAGTTTCTGTTTTTCTTCATTAAATTTATGACACAAGATCAGCCTTAGTTCCTTCTGAAACCCTAAATTTTCAGGGCTTTTAGTTTAACAGACTCCTATTTTAGTCCAAAACCCAGAAGCTGGTCATCTTCTTGGAAAGGCTCTGGTGGATTTTAGCTCAGAGTGGTAGAACTTCTGTACTGAAATACAAGCTTTGACAACATGCCCAGAATCACATGGCTGAAGGGTAGCAACTACCATCTAAACTTGTGTCTTCTGTGCTGAACCCGCTATCTCCAGGAATATGGCTCTAAGTGGAGCATCTAGGCACTCATTTAAAAATCATGATTTTAGTCATGCTTGTGTGGGCTTAATTAATTTAAACCTCATGTTTTCTAGTGGTCTGATTTATACTTATAGTGTGGTGAATCTGCCATCACAACAATACCTTTAATAAATGCGCAGTTGGCCAGGCTTATAGAGTCCAGGGGATACAGTTTGTTCTCTGAAAGAGAGACAAAAACATCAGCAGTGTGCAGAGATCTCAGCAACACTGTGAAAGCCTGAAAGTGCCTTAAAAATACTTCAGAGGCAGTACATAAGAGCCAGGACTGCATTTTTAACTGTGCCTGACTAGAAGTTGTTTTTTAAGAGGGACTATCTTTTCAAATACACAAAGAAACATAAACTAACATTTTCAGTAACTCCTTTGTGTTTAAATCCCTTTGTCTTGATGAGACAGTCAACCCAAACACTTAATCTGTGAATGTAATAAATCTATTCAAATCAAATAAGCATATCCTTTATAGGTGAATTTAGCATTGTGCAACACTATTTGCAATTTCATGCAATTATATGCTTTTTAATACACATTAGGAATGAATATTTACATCAAGAAGTACTGAAGCTAAATAATTATCAAATATTGAGCTCTTCTTTTAGAGAAACAAAAGTGTCTTTTTTCAACATCTGCAACATTGTAGAGTTCTGTTCATAATACTTGAAATTCTCAGTTGTATTACATGCCACTGTAGATACAAGGAACATGGTTTTAGAATAGGATAAAATTAATCTTGACAGAATTCTGTCTCCATTAGTGGCTACCAGGTAATGCCTTCTCAGATCTTAAGAACAGGCAACTTTATACTAACACTTCTCCAGAGCATTTTCCATGTCTTCAGGTATTAGTCATCCATGTTCTTCCTGAACCAGAACAAAACCCATCATCATTACTATACCACCCCCAATGGATGTTTCTTCCACGAGCTTATCTAACTGAGATTTCTGAACTGATAATTCTCACACATGTACTGAATTATTTATATTCCTGGGTAAAAAAATCAGTGTGAAATACAGATTTTATACTGACTCAATGTTTAGGAAAGCAAGTTTACCACAAACAGGCAGAAGCGAAGAAATAGTTTCATATGCAACTGGTAGAGCTATCTGTGGATCAAGAACTATTCCATCTTCATTAAAGAAGTCATTGTAAGTCCACTCTTCATAAGGATCTTTATCTCCTCCAAAAGATGTTGTCTACATAAGAACATTGTCAAAAGGACACACAGTAAAAAGAACAGGTAATACGGCTACTAACAAAGTAAATGCTGCAAAAGATTCCAGTTTTCAAATACAGGAATATACCAAGATCTTCCATTTGAAAAATTATTTTACTCCACTACTTTTTGTTACTTTTTGTTTTTCCTACTTAGTGTGGCCACGTTTCTTTTTAATGTTGCAGTTTTGTTGTGCACCCAAAATGCATTCTTAATTAATTTAATGGAGGCTTTCAGAGGCTTTCTTGGCCAAATATTATAAGCAAACATTTTTCAAATGGATCATTTTCCTAGAAGAATAACATTCAGTGCATAAATACACTTGCTCAGCCACTTTGATCTGTAAACTGGAAGAGCCCATTCACTTCAAGTAGCCTAAAGCACTGCAGGAGCAGCCAGCTCTTCAGTAGTCCTGGCAGCAGCTAATGAATAAAATCATGGGCATTGTCAGTCACATTAGTGGGATTTAATATACTGAAATATAAGTGAAAAATGCTACTTGTGCTACAGCTGCAGTGCTTCTAGTACTCAATTCACTCTTTAGGCTGAAGTGTGCACATATTCAAGGAAATTTTTATTTATGGAGCTGTGGGTTGGGTATTTTTGTGGTTGTTGTTTGCTTTTTAAATAAGCCCATTAAATGTTGCTGGAGAAATGGGAGGAAAAAAAAATGTATGCAGAGTGAACGCTCTTCAGACAATCAAGACATTATGTATGTTTAAAAAAATATACTTAAGTTAGGAGAAAATACCTTTGCTGTAAATCCATAGTTTCCTATTTGGCACTGTCTGTAAATTTCCTTGGCAGCCAAAGTATATTTACATAGTTCCAGAGAATCTAATAGTAAATCTGTACAAAGATTTAAGATCATTAACACACTGAATAGAAGGTTCATATGTTCTATAAAAATGAAACATGTTTTTGCAGCACCTGCTTTTAAAGGGGCATATACAGAAATTCACTTTGGGTTCAAGTTTATTAAATATTGTTTAGAAAGTTGCATTTCACAAATAAATGGTAATTACCTGGACTACATATGGTAGCTGCTTGGCAAGCCATCTCATAGATCACTGCTGGAAGATTCATGTCATTAGGAGTGATCATTGGGACATCAGCTCCTAACATATGACAAAGCCTTTGACAGGCTGAAAACAGCAGCTTCCCTGTTTCTTCATTAGAGTGACTTTCATAGAACTCCCTATTATAAATATAAAAGAGAAAATAGTCCTTAGGGCTTTTACTTAAGGCCACATTCTGTTCTAATGATTTAATCCTCTTTTACCTATTTAACTTATATGGCTCATTGCAACTAAAACTTCTATGACTGAAGTGGAAAAAATGCAATTGAGCTTAACCTAAAGAGATATTGCTGAAGCACATAGAACATGTTAAAAAAATATTGAACATTTGCATCTGATCTCTTCTGGGGGAGGTGGTAGTAAATTAAGTTATCTGACAATCTAAGCATGAGGCAGAGATGAGCTAGAAACCATGACCTGGTATGTACAATCAGTGTACAATAGTTATCTTCTATCTGTGTAAGCTGACAAGTTCGTAATGGTTATTGAATACGGTGTCTTACTTAAGTCTCGCTATGAAAGTATAGGGAATCTTTTTACTTAATAAGCATGTTATGGCAAAAAAAGGCAATTTGGACAGACAAAAAACTTAACTCCATGCTCAGCCTTTTGCTTAAACACTCATTTAAAAAAACATAAGCTAAACCAAACCAAACTCCCCTTTCCTCTTGCTCTCCATCTACTTACTTCTGCAAGATATCAGAAATAGCACAGAAAAGCCCATGAGAAGGTATAATCTTAAAAACCTCTGCAGTCTTACCTGCATATTTTTATAGCCTCTTCAACTTTTCCAGCATCCAGTGCTCTCCAGGCCAGTTTTTCTCCCAGTTCTTGCTCTGACCTCTGCAGGAGCAGAGCCAGTTTATACAGCCTTGACTCAGTAGAGCGGTTCTTGCTTTTACCATCTGCTGAGCTACACTTCACTGTTTGTGCTCTTGTAGACTTTGACAGAGATCTGGCAGTCTCATAAGCTTTGAAGTGATTCTCAAGAAGCTCAGACATCAGTGAAGGGTTCCTAAATTCTTCAACTGAAAGAAAGATATCAAAATCTTCCTGCAACAGAAAAGATTATATATTTGTATTCAGGTGACTTCCTTTAAAAAAGTTGGCTTTTTTCCTGTTAAAATGGGTTTATTTCCTGTTTCATTCTTAGAGGAATACATTCAGTACAATGTTGACTTTATCAATTTCTGCCAACTATTGATTCATGAAATGAATTAAGAGAATTGTGCGAAGCAGTACGTAAGTAAAACAACAAAACATGAAGGCTGCTGCATGCTCAAATGCTGTATTAAACAGTTTAAGTTTACAAACCGTAATAAAATCTCATTAAATTTTCCACTACTCTATCATGGGCTCTTTGAACTCTCAGCAATTAAGAATTTAGGAGAGTATCTAATTTATTTGGTTTAAATGGACAACTGAGTACTATTAATTGGGAACTTTCCCAGGCACTACTGAAATTGGTAGATTAGCCTCAGAATACTTACCTGCAGGGTAGCGAGTGTTTCAAACATTCTTAGGTGTGCTTCACATTCGTCTTTCTTCAGAGGATTGTCTGTAGCAGGAGAAAAATCAATTACTTCCTGACTCCATTTACAAATGGAATGTAAGGCTTTTAAGTTGCAGCTCACCTTTTTGAATGCTGAACAGGAATTTAAGGACTTCCACAAGTGTCTTAGTCATAAACATCTGTGTTTTGCGCTGTGGGAAGGAAAGAGGTTCATGTTTTGCTTGGTCAAAATGTTGCCAGTCACCCTCAGGCTCCCACTCTGTTCAAACGTTATGCATTGATCTACAAACATCTTAAGCAACAATTATCAAGTCTAAAATATAAGCAGTTGAAAAGCAAGGAAGCAGAAAGTTACTGTACATAGGTATCCTTTACAGAAATGACAAATATTTTATGGCTGTAATAGGTACGTTCTCCACAGTCTGTTAGGTCTTACTGGAGTTTTGAAAGTATCCACCCTTCTCCCTTTGTTCTTGCTTCCCTTGCCCAGAATGACTCCCTAAAACAACTGTTAGCAAAAATAATTGGGACTCCAGTCCCACATATATATACCCTCTAGGTATAATAATGCAGCAGGGTTTATGAACTATGGATTGAATTCAGGTGGCCATGCCACTGTGTGGAGATGCCTTTAAAAAAAGCACAAAAAATCATATAGTATATAAAATCCACATAAACTCAAGTTGGAAGAGGCTTCAAGCCAATGTTTTGCTCAAAGTACGATCAGTTCATCATTCCTTTTTGCTGGAAAACAGAGTTTTTACATTTGCATCCCACACCTTTTTTAAGCATCTAGTTAAGATTATTTAGAATAACTTATGCACACACTTTACAATGTGAAATGACTCTGTACCTCTTCAGCATTATCTGCTTTATTCTGCAATACCAGTGTTCCCCATAGAGTCAATCTCTCTGCAACTTCCTCAGCTTCAGCAAGAGTCAGAGATTTTAACAAAGTCAGAGATTCCTCTTCCTGAGGAGAAAAAGAAAAAAAATGAACAAACAAAGAGTAAGCCAGAAATAATCACAAGAAAAGGGTATTTGCTTTTGGAAAAGCTATGTTATGTATATCTCCTCACTTTGAGACAGTGGTTATGATTATCAATGTTAACATGAAAACACTTATTTTGCAGGGGAGTAGATCTGGTTCCCTTAATCAAAAAGCCTCCTTTCTTCAGGTCAAAATGATTCCAATAACATAACTGGGGGCCACCACAGGGTAATCACACCTAGTATAATGTAGCAAGCAAAGTGAAATGTTCCTAGTTAAGATATCAATATAATTCAACACTGCATGTCACGATGAACATTTAGGTGCTCTCAATATTAAAGGGGCAGGTCTGTACTCCTGTGGGGTGCTGTTACCCTAGAAGAAAGCATTTCTCAGAAGAAAGAATATTTCCCTTTTTTTTTGATTTGGTTGAAAAGAAAGCAACTTTCCCTAAAACAACTCTGGCAAAACGAGTATGTGAAAACATGTAGACACTTCAATTCCGAACTTGTATATTTGGGGTCATAATTTTCCTCTTTTGCCACAAAAGAAGGGTGGCTCGTGATGTTTAAAGCTCTGACAAGGGTCTTATTTTCAATGCCAAGTGTAGGCTGATGTGTGTACAGTTAATAGCACTGCATAAAAAGAGAAGCTCTTAAAAACATGTAAGATGCTAAAAAGTAGTACAAGTTGTCCCTGTTTTGACAATAGGCCTCAGTGTCTTTAAATTGAGATGAACTGACTTGAAATATGATAGTACCCTTTCTCTGTCAATCAGGTCTATCATCCTCAGAATGTACACTTCCACAGTAGGCAACATGTATGCTGCTACAATTTTCAAAGCATCCTCCAAACAAGTAGGGGTGTCTTGTTTAAGAATGTATCTTGCTAGTCTCTGCAAGAAGAGAACAAATACGGACATTAGTTTGTTGATGTACAGGATAACAAAGGAATTCATTTACACACTACTTCTGCACTGTCATTGTATAGCTCGTACCATCCAAGCAAGTTACCTAGAAGCTTAAAACTTCTATCTAGAGAAAACATGACTAGATCGTAACCGGGAGAAGATAATGCTTGGGGAAGAGAATTATCCTGGGAACTCCCACCATTCAGGGGGCTCAACTGGCTCCACAGGATGGAAATAAACTTTTGAAGAATTACTGATGGTTTTTTTATTATCATTGCTGTACTAATGAGGTTGGGCTAAACTAATTCTTAAAAAAAGAGTGGTCTTTCAGGCAAAAAATATGCCCCAACAGGACAAAAAAAATGCATATTGATAACAACTGGAAGCTATCAGCTGCTAAGACTTTTTAAAAGCCTGGCTTCTAACACCCCATTAAAATACATGCAGATAAAGCATAGAGAATTTTATTTAAGAGGTGTAAGAGTAAGCTGATGACTTACCATTATCATCTGCTTGTCCTTTAAAAGATTAGTATCTCTTATCCCATAGGCTCGCAAAAGTTTCTTCATCTCCATCAAGCGGTAACTTTCCTGCAGTAACTTTACTCTATGGACAAATCAGACTATTACTAATTAACTACCTACAGCTGTGTGATTTAATCATCATCCTACGTCTGATACACAGTATTTCCCTTCCATCCTCCCTCCAAAAACCAGAATTCTAATTGAGAGCACACGCAAATCCAAGGTGTAGACTGTGGGTGTTGCCTTACTTGACATGATTCATTTCCAAATGCTGTTTCACCAGCTGCTCCACAGCTGCACTCCATGGTACCATAGCACCATGCATTATCTGTAGAACTGCATCAAATTTCATCTACAGAAGGAACAGAAAGAGCTTATGTTTCAAAATAGGTTATAAGATATTCTACTGAATTATTGTTCCCATGTGATTTGATCCGTTTAGGGAAGCTGTTTATTTCTTTGCTCATTTCCACTTTGCAGAAAGGGCTTTAATTATCATCATATGACATGTCAAGTTAGATTAGAAAATCTTCATAGTATATAACAACACTGTAGAGCTTTCATATATTTGAAAGTTAGTGGGTTTTTCATGTGATGACATCAAAGCTACAATTAAATTCTCAAAGAACTTCACATGGGAGATTACTAAAATAGAAAATACTATTTGCTTCTCCTCATGCAAAAATGCACAAGTGTGCTTATGCAAAAATGACGTTTCAGTGTGAACTGATGTGTCAGAGCCAACGATGCCTATTTCATAAAATGTACTTACATCTGTATCAGAGATACAGCCAATGACAGCTATTGCCTTTGCCTCCCATGCAGTTTCAAATACTGAAGTAGATCGTGTACGACAGCGTTCTAGCAAATCCTGTGTATTTTGATAAAGATTATTAGTATATTTGAGTTCAGAAAAGATAAGATCCTCTTAAAATACAAACCAGTAACTATCAATAAGTTAACTGAAAGGAGTAAGCTGGCCCTGAAATTCAAGGGTAAACAAAAATCAAAAATAAACAGATTTGTTTTCAGCTTACTCCTTTCCTCAAAAGGAAGGGAATCTGGATACCTTTATATACTGGAGAAGTAGTTCATCCTTTTGTAGATTATGTTCACACAGGTAGGGTTTTATAAACTTCTCCAAAATGGAGGGGACAAGCTCTGGTGCCAAAATTTTATCAAACATGCGAAACACAATAGTAGTTGCATTTTCCTGGGCAGCAAGTGGAACAGTGCCATGTTAGAACATCACATATGTAAAGGATCATGTACTAACATCTCTAAGAAATAATTCAACATCCAGCATATACTGACATCAGTTGAATGATTTAAAGAACTAGCATCCCTCTTTAGCTTTCTTAAAGCTCCTTATTGTTCAATTGTAGCTCTGTTTTCTCTTTTGCTAATGTTTGCTCCATGAGATATGATCTGTAATTTAAAGCAAATCATGGAGTTTAAGTTATACTTTCTCATAGTATATTATCACATTTTACATTTGTACCCTCAGTTGAAAAAAAACTTCTAACAACCATAACATATCAAATAGTCTTAGTGGTTTATGAACACAAGTTTATCCAAGCAACCCATCAGAAGCTTTTAAATACTCCAACTTTAAATTGCATGCTACAAGATTTTTCTCCTTCCCAAAACAATCCACTACTCAAGAGCGCATTTGGAAGTGTCTGCAGAATTACCTTCTCAAAATCAGAAAGTGCCAGCCTGCAGCTGTATTTTCTGTACAGATTTATTAGTTCTTGTAAATCATTTACCAGCTTCTTTAACCTATGCACCTCTTCACAGTCAGCACATCTCTGAAACAGTGTTTAGAAGTGACACGTTAGAAGAATTGGTACAATCTTCAAGATCATTACCTTACCATTAACACGAAATATGAATGTTTCCAGTGTTTAAAATGCACAGCTGGTTAGCTTTGAGGGCTTTTTTCTCCACTTTCATACTACTAGTCTTAGAAATGCTAGTACACCTAGGATACATAACATACATAATTTGATTGTGGTTGCAGATTCAGTATTCACAAACTCACAGCTGGTTGATTTTAATACCTGTTTCTCCAGGCTATAACACACTATGATTGCAATTAACTTACTAAAAACTTTTGATGTAGAGGAGATATGTTTCTAATTCAAGATTTTTAATCTTTAAACTCAAGAAGATTGGAAAGAAATTCTTTCCTGCCATGGAATTAAGTCCATCTTCAACAAACCCAATAGTGACCTAATATCATCCACTCTATCTCTAGCACAGAGCATATATTCTGAAGTCTCTTAGTAGGAATTCCTTGTATTTGCTATATTTCTTACCAAAAGAGTCCAGTGGCCAGAAATTGTCAGTCGCGTTTCACCTTGATTTCTACTTGTAAAAAAAATCTCTGCCATTTGGAGTCCATTTTCTGGCCAATTTGCCTGTCCAAAATAATTGATATTAGCAAACTATATCATACATAGAGAAATACAAGACATGCAAAGTGTGTGTAGAATGACTTACCTTATCAGTTAATTCAAGGTTTCGAGCGCCTTGTTCCAGCCATTTTGCTAATATTTTCTGAAAAGAAAACAGTTATAAGTAGAGCTCTACTATCTATCACAGCAAAATTTGCCATTTGAAATTTGTTTTAAAAGAAATAACTTAAAATATAAACTGTAGGTAAAAGAATCCCTTTAAAAAAGAGGAACAAAATTCTGGCATTCAAAAATAAGTCTTAGGTTTAACTATGAAATTATCTCAGCCTTACCTGCCCCTTTGGCACAACTCTTCTTGAGAAAGGGATCACAACATTTTTAAGCCACAAACATAGTTCCTTCAAAGGAACAGTGAAACGGATGGCATTAATCAAGTTCTCCAGCATCTTCTCATTAAAGCTGCTTTCAAAATCTGCCTAAAATATTAAACCCAGAACAATTTCAGATATATGGAGTATTTGTTTTATCTGATATTTTGTAAAGCTGTTTTGTTAATAGGAAGATGTGATAGATTTCAGAAATACAAAGAGAAAATTGCAGCAATTATAGACAGGAATTAAAAGAAATAAAATAGCCCTATTCAGAATAACTAGATCTTGGTCGTCTTAGACAAGGCAATTGAAGCAATTTCTTTGCTAGTTACTGTGGCAGGATCATGTCCTATTACTTTAGCACTTTTTCTATAGTTCTAACCTGGAAGTTCTGCACTAAAGAATAGCCCATAGCCACTACTATCAATGTGTCACTCAGAGTAAGGAGTCTATACGATTTTTTTTAAAGGATTTTAAGGTAGTCAGCAAATGTCCACTCAAAACTTGAGAGCTGCGCTTGCAATAAAGTGAATGGAAGATTACAGTCCCCACAAAATAAATCAACTGTCATCCTTCAGACCTAGAAATGTGCATTTGGACATCAGAAATACCAGTTTATTCCTAAATTAATAAGAAGTTCAGCCTTCTAAGGAGCTAGGTGAACAGGTAATCATTATGATAACGGATGAGATTCTGCCATAAACCTTTGCTTCTTTGAGGAGCAATTTTGTAATGGCATTGGTCTGATTCTCTTGAATAAAGCTGGAAAGGTTGAGACTTAACATCCTCCATAAATACCAGAGATGTCTATGCCATCTCACCTGGTGCCTCAGCCAGAGGTACTGTGCACAAGGTAAATTTCCTTCTTCTAGCTGAGAAAGGATATTCTTGAAAATGTCTTCACTATTCAAGAATTCTGTCCAAGCAATGCCACTAGAAGTAAGAGAAGGGAAACAAACTGTCATGGTTATATGTCAATATTAAAGAAGCTGGGGAGGAGAACCTCAAACCTTTTCTAGTTAGTACTATTTACTGTAAGAGACAACAGCAGTGTTAGACTATGTGCATAAAACCCCTCCTATATGTGTTAAACAAAAAACCAAAAATCTATACGATAGTCTGTGTAATAGGTAATACATGTTTCCAACATATGTTGACTCAACCTCTCTGCAGTCACCCTTCTACATGGTAGAGAGGGAAGGGTTTAAGTTTTAATGAACCAAAATAAAAAAACCCATCACCCTTAATTTCAATAGCATATACTTACCATTACAATTAAATTGACTTCAAATCTTAATCAACAAACAGAAACAAACCTGAATTTCTCTAGTCCAAAAGCTCCATAGAAAGTTGTAAGCCTTGCCTGAGCTCTCAATACCTGAATGCAGACAAGCGATTTAAGGTCAATGTTTGGACAGGCTTTAAAACTCTGCATTGTAATTACTTATTATACAATACTGCAGAGTCATGAAGTTTGTCCTCACCTCAGTTATGGATACTGGAGCCCCATCAGATGATGGAGCAAAGGTTCTATCATCTTTCTTCAAGATCTGAAACAAAGACAGGAAATGGTTTGGCTGACAACTCAGTACATGCAGAACATGCCAAACAGTACTACAAATTTAATAAAGACACAAGCCAAAACTTAGTACTTCTGTAAACTGGAGTCTTTATTTTACAGTGTTAGACCCTGACTTTATTTTTACATGTATGCAGGATCAGACATACCAAACAGAATGAGGAGATACATGCTAAGGCAGGAAAGACTAAAATAATGAAAACAAAAAAGGTGACATATGTTAAGCTTTTAGCCCCAAAATTAGTATTTAAAAGGTACTTAAAAAGATCCCTACTCAAAACAAAAACTTGCTTTCTGATCTGAAAATAAAACTATAAGCTCTTTTTTTTGCCCTTAAGCAATAGCAAGAACAAGACTGGAACAAGCCTTGTTGCTTCTTCATGTTTGGTAACATACAATTTATAATGCATTTACTTTGTGAATGACTGTAACTGGTTTGCAGATGTCCCCCTTTCTCAAGTTGTACAGAAGCATAATAGGAATGGATGAGTATAAACAATTCAAACAAATAAAACTCCTTACTCTGACTTTAGCATAGTTCAACATTTCTTGAGTGGTTTCATACAGTGGCCATGGCGCATTTATGCAGTAATCCACAACAAACTGCCTATCCTGTTTGCACAAGGAAATAACTGAAATTAGTTCCAAGCTTATCATTTGAATTATTTGATTAGAGAAAGAGGGTAGAAATAAAAAACATACCTGAATTTTTTGCAGGTTTTCTCTGGCTTCATTCACAAGATCCAGCCAGACCTCGTGACTGTAACTCCCAACAGAGGCTGAAGCCAGTTTCTCTAAAATAGTGTTTGCTTTCACTTTATATACAAGCTGTTTAAAAACAAAGAAGCAGTTTTCAATCTCATGCAGCTGAGTTTTAAGCAGTCTTCAACTGAAAACTCCACATTTGTTCACCATGTTTTTGAGATACCGTGTGTCCATGGTACATTGAATGATTTCATTACAAAAATGGATTACCAATTAGCAACAGTTGTGGTGTCTTTTTTTTCCATCTTGCCAGCTAACCATTAAAACAAAACAAAAAAAGAGGGAACATTCAAATTTCATTATTTGAATAAATTAATTAAGCCAGACTATGTATTTTAGCAGCACCATTTCTTGCTGCTTACAGGGACAAATATATGCCTTCTTTTGATCCAGCAGTACTCATTTTGATCAGAAGATTTACTTCTGCACTTCTCATTGTAAGGTTTGTTAGTTATTGTGAATGAAAACATAGTTCATGCAGTCATCTAATTTTGAAGCAGTTTCAAGTATAGCGAGTTGCTTTGTAAAGTAACATTCCCCTATATTTGTAATATTTTTAATACTTTCTGTTTGACTCCAGGGCAACAACCTTACTCATAAATTCAGTTATACTCATTAATGTCCTTGTCATGAACAGACAACTTACCTCAACATCCAGTCCAAACTGAAGAGCAAAAGTCTCTGCATCAGTGAATTTGTGCTTATGAAGTAAGCGACTGAGCCTAGAGGTAAAGTGATGTGGCATTTACTACATAAATAGAAGTGCCAAACGACAGATAAATAATAAAATAGTAAAACAGTGATTGACAGATACAAGTACCTATTTTCTGGCAAGGCTTCAGTTAAACTTCGCATCACAACAATAGAAACTGGGCCTTCAGAGGGTCTGTGGATGAGAGGGAGCTATGAGGTTATCAACAACAAAACAACTGTATGGAGAAATAAGCTGCCATTTTAATATAATAATGATCTAGTAAGAAAAAAAAACATTATCTTACATCTGATGTTTTTCATGAATTCCTTCCAAGAAGTATATTGTATCCTGCAGTGTGCAATAACAGAGAACATTAGGTGGTAAGGGAAATCAGTCATAAGGAAACTTCAATTGTAATGCAGCATTTCTTAATCTAGAAGCAAACTACTGCTCTTCTCTGACAAATGTGTTGGGTTTTTTAAGTAGTTATGTTATCTTCTGGATAGTTTCCACTATCTAAAATTTCTGAGGGCCTTAACTGGACGCACTGAAACCACTCCGCTATCCCGGTTGAATTACCATCAGGATACTGTCCACATGAGTGAATCATCTTCTCAAAATTACACTCTTATTTTGTCCAACCATAAGCAGGTCACACTGTACCCATCTTCATATCTTTTAGAATAAATCCCGAATAAATCCAGAGCATTTCTCTACACTAAGAGAATTTAAAACTCCATAGTTTTTAGCTGTAACAGCCACAAGAACAACTGTCAGTTGGGGATGTAATTTAATCTTTCTTTGCATCGTTATTTAGTTTTTCTGTCGTTTATAGCACAAATTGGTTCTAATCTAAGAGAATAACACAGTACCGTTTGTACTAATTCTACATATTAAGACAATTACATTTCTTCGAAGAGCAACAACAAAAATCATCTAAACCTACCGTGACAATCCCACTTTGAACAAGTGAAGAAACAACAGACACTTCCAAAGAATAGAGCTGTTGCATAGTGGGCAATGCAAAAACCATGAGACTTCTCATCTATTAAGGAAAATAAAGGGGGGGGGGAACCACACAAGTCAGTTTAATTTTTCCCTCTGAAGTTTGCAGAATCATTTCTTTATTCTTAGAGTCAGATGGAAGACACTATTTTCATAGGTGTTTATGATTGCTACATTTTGAAAGTTTAATGAAGTTTTCAATGTTGCATCTCTATATAGGCTTATTATTTCAATGAGTGACTGTATAACAGTTGAAGAACAGAGCACAGACAAAGGGATTATACCTGTTCGTTATCTGGTATTGTCATGACTATCAGTTTAACATTGGCAAGGCCTTGCCTAGGGAACAGGAAAGAGAAAAAAAGAATGCAAAATTTACTGTATAAATCTTATGTTAAGACTGTGATTCTCACTTCAGAGTTTAGAAAATTTAGTTCTCCATGGAAACTGCTGGTACATTTTGAAACCCTGTAGTGCACCCAAAAATAAGTCTTTTAGCATTTAGAAGACATACATTTAACTTCTGACATTTTCAAGCTTTTCAAGTGGATCTGATTCACAGACTGGCACAGATCAATGGAAAGAGCCCAGAGTCTTCTCTTCTAATCTTAACTGCCATTAATTTCTTTTGCATTTTACACACATCTCCAGATTTTGGCTTTTCCATCTGCAGACTGAAGATCTTACTATTTATCTATCCAAAAGACAGACTAGCTTTTTTATAACACCAGACTTGTAAGCCATATTATATAACTTATTTTAGACAAGCATTTCCTAAATGTTACAGATTACACGCAAGATTCCTTAGCAGTAGCAACAGATAAACCAAGAAAAAGCAGAAAGCAACAAGGTTTTCTTTTCTGCAATAAAAAGCTGAGGATACCTACAGTGCAATTATTCTGTCCTGCTGACTAGAAAGCTTTCAAAGATTTTTAAAAATTCAATACCACAGAAAAATCAAGTGTTTGTGGCACATTTCATGTAACACTTCAATTTTCGTAATTGGTACTATAAAGCTTTACTTACCATATGACTGGTAAAGAATCTGACTCGGTACTTAGAAGAAATTCTTCAATATGTATTAAAGGACAATCCCAAATTAGAGTAAGAGAATAAACATCCCACATGCTTAGGACATTCTAGATAAAGGAAAACAAAAACCAAATATGGATTTAATATTTTCTTCATAGAAGACATTTTTTTTCCTGCTTTGTCATTCCATAGCTTTGTCATTCCATTCATTAAGCTTGCTTCATAGGAGTAGAATTTAAAAAGCAAGATCAAGAGTCTCTATAAATATAAGTACCTTGATTTTATACAAACATATTTTAAAGCTATTACTTTAAAAAGTATTTTTAGAAGCTGGTTAAAGAACACTGAAAGACTAAACAGTAAATTAAGACTAAACACAGTCATTACACATACCTCTGTATCCAAAACAAACAGCTGGTTGTCAAGAACTTGAAATTTTGTAGCATCTACAAAATATCCAATCACATAAATTTAGTATTTTTAGTGAAGTATTGGAAGCAAAAAAAAAAAGTATTAAAATGTACAACCAAGTATTGGAAACCTACAGACATTTAACCTCATGGAAATTCCCAAGACTGTGAAAAGCATAGCTTAAACAGAACCGCCATTTAGGTATCTAAATTAAACTCAACCATTTTGAGGCACAGTTTGGTTGTAGCTTTACAAGAAGTGTTCTACTTGGTATATGTGTATTTACTAACAACAGTGACATAACTGAAAATGTCTCAGTATTTTCTGCAATTAAATCTGAATTCTACAATTGCCTATTGAGAACAAAACATAAACCAAACTCTTCTTTACCTTTGATCAGACTTGAATCAGCAAAACTTCGAACAGACACCAAGTTATTGGTAGTGTCTATCTCCCATTTGGAGAGTACATAATCACCTCTACCCTGTTAGTAAAGGCAAAGTAAAATGGGTTATACATTAGAAATTGGCCATTGACAGCTGTGTAATTGACCTTTAACTTGGAATGCTGCAAAACCAACATAAACTTTGTTCCTGGTAAATGCTGATGTTCAGTAGAATATATTCAGCTATTTATATTCAATTTACCCTTTTTCCTTTCTCCTTTCAAGACTGCCCTTTACTACAGTAATTGTTAGCCAGCACCCCTAAACATTTTTGAGTCTTTGAAGAACATGCCATATTTCAAAATATCCCCTTTCCATTCTCACAGAGCATAAAACCTGAAATGTACACTGAACCTACTGAGAAAAATCACATTGAATTCCACAGGCTTCAGACGATGAACTTGGAAAACACATTTCTAGTAAAAAAAATACAATTTCAACTATGTCTATATGTTTATTAGTTTGAATTATTACTTAATTCATGCTTAAGGGCTTTGTTGAATTGGGACATTAATTTTTACTTTGGCAAGCCTTCATGGAATGTGAATCTGACTAGAAGACTCCCAAATTTTGGCTTTGAGTCTGAGCTGAAGGATAAAGCCCTTCAGATTATCTTGCACAGCCTGAAAACACAGTTACTAAGGTCATACAACCCGGGTGAAAATATTTTTCCCCCATCCATCATAAAAGAGCAAGTTGCAAGAAATAACTATGGACAGACTGCACAACTTGTAACCTTTAAATTTACAGTGAAGGAAATGAAATGAAAGACAAAAAGTCCTAGTGCAAAAAGTTAATTATTAACCAGCTAGAGACAAATCTTATTGCAGATCAAAAAACACCATCACTGACCACATAACAACTGCTACAAACACACTCATATTACTTACCCCAACTATCAGATGGATTTTGTTCACTGAGTTACTTATCACAAAATTCTGACAGCCAAGGCTGTGATATTCTTCGGTGGAAATGAAAGCTGTCTTTATCTGTCCTTGTAACTTGTGGGGTAGAAGATGAAGGAAAAGCAAACAAAAGGGGAAGGAGAAAAGTTGTTCATACAATCAGTAGATAAAGCCTTGAACTGCTCACTTTTCCATGCATAGAAGACATTATAATCACAATTGAGTTATAATAATAAACTGGTAAGTACTCGGTGAAACATACAGAGCAAAGTTTTGTTAAACTCTGCACGTAATACCTATGTTACAAGTTATCAGGTTTTTCTTACTTTCTTTGCCATAATCATATCCATCTTGTCAACGGCTACATCAAAAAAAAAGAAAAAACCAAAGAAAATATTAGTTAAATGAACTTTTTCAAGATTGAGAAAAAGCACCTGAACTTCACCTAGGATAGTTTAATCCTAACCTGACTCTGTTGAAAACCACTTTAGCTGGGTTCTTTGACAGAGTTTATTTCTATTGATGACAGTACTGAGTTACAGAAAATCAACCAATAACTCTACTTATACAGTATCAAAAATTTAAATGATTCTCAATATTCTTCAGTACAGCCAAGACTGATTATGTCTTAAAATCCTGCTTTCACAGCATTTAGGACTCTCCCTAAAGCAGTGACTCAGGAAAATATAAGCTAAAGGAATTATTGGAGGAATACAAAAATAAATTTATTACAGTATATTGGTTTCCACTTAAAAGCAAACTGAGATCATATAGAAAATCCCAAGTTTGTATGTTATTCTCATTAGAAGAAATGCATGAAAAAGCTTTTTTTCATACAGTTCTTCGTGTTCAAATGGAAATCTCAAGTGGTTTGTAGATCATCTTACCTTCCTGTGTTTTAGCAAGTGGAAGACACATAATGCAGAAGAAACCATTGCTTGTGAGAATGAACATGTGATAAACACCTAAAAAAAAGCCAATCCAAATATTTCAAACTTGAGTGTTAAAAAGCAAGTAGAGACTTCTTGCTTATAAGACAGTGAAATAACTGACAAAACAAACCCTGACCAAGATAGAATTTTTAAACTAAACTGTTGTCACCTTCAACAAAGAGTAGAATAAGTTTGTACATTTTAGCTTTGTTTGAAAGTATGATGTTTGTATGCTTTCATTAGACTGCAAATTCTGTTTTCATGACAAAACTACATTTAAATACATCATATTGTGACAGAACAGGAGCTATTAAAATCTGAAGTCTGATAGGAGAGAGAAGGAAAGCTGCCTTTTTGAGCCTTTAGCACAGAAAAGAAAGAGGTATTTAGTTCTGAATGTTTTTTGTTTTCTATGGCATTCATAAATAATTAATGAGCTAAGTATCTTCACAGAAAAGCATTTAGGAAAAACACATCTGATGTGTATAGTGCAAAGTAAAGCTGTATCCGACTACTTGCTTTGTAGTTTCTTTCTCCAGGATAACAAAATCACAAAAATCAAGACAAGAGGGGGGATCAAATTCTCACCTGCATCTGCACTGTCTTTTTCAATAAAGAGATTTAAGTAAGTCTTCTCACTTGAAGATTTTTCAACCAAAATCTAGAATAAAATCAACAGAGACTATTAAACTATTCTGTACTTTATTTGGAACAAATATATTGGAAATATCATCAGTTTAAACTTTAAACTTTTTTCTTTTATGACAAAATTTTTCTTTTACGAAGAAATTTAATCTTGTTTATACATGCCATTCTTACATATGTTTCCTTATTTGTTACTAATGGGAACAAAAGAGTCCCTTTAATCTGTTTGTTCGTTCAAACTAGAAGGCATGTTGGAAACACAAAATGTTTACATTTTTATATTTGGAAGGAAATAAAAATAGGTCAAGAATTTCAGAGAACAAAAGGTCTTTAGCAAAATTGGAATAGAAAAATTACTGTACCTTAGTTAGCAAGGTTTGCCTTGAGGGTATGTGGATAAGGTGGAAATTGCCACTTCTCTCACCAACCACAAGAAATCGTTCTTCTTGACACATGCCAACAACATCCACATTAGTATCTGAAAAGTTCCATGGGAAATGTCAATTCAAATTTGTTTTTTATTGATAGACACTTATATTTGAAACATGGGAATTAGAGAGTGCCCGAGATTTCTTCATAAATATTTATTTCGATTAAACAAAGTACAGGAAAGAGCATAGGGGGAGTGGGTTTGATAGCTATTATTTGCATGTCAGTGAAAAGCTAGTGACTATTCTCATTAAGCAGTACAGAATTAGTTATGGTATACAGAAACAGCAATCACTTTTTATTATTTAGATATTTTTTTATAATACTTTTCCAATCGAGATAGAAATGGAAGATTCTTGCTATATTTTCCTATACAAACCTAACATACATATTCTAAATGTCAGTTTTAACTTCCAGAGGAATTCCAGACGAATGAACTTACCAAACTGAATGTGCATCAGAAGAGACTGCCCTGTACTGTCAAGAAGCACCACTGATGTGTCAACAACAATAATGGTGCCATCTTTTGAGTTGAATACACGCAAGTGTGGATTAATGGAGACCTAAGAAGAAAAAGGTCATTAAATATAGTAACTGAAACACCTTGGAGAATATGACAGAGAACCTCTGGTAATTATTGAGAAAAACACAGCTTTATGATTCTACCTTTTCTGAAGATGTGATTTGAAGTAGCGTATTCACTTGATACAATGCAGTTCCACATTCATGTCCTAAACCTACAGGGAGCCACTCACTCCCCGTGTCATCATTTGTAAGAAGTTCAATATCATTCCACATTTTCACCTACGACAAATACGAGGAATACGCTGTAAGGTGAAAGCTTTCAAAAACTTATATGGCCACACACAAGTTATTGATTCCATTATTATAGCGCCTAGGAGGAAGGGCAGTTCAATAAGGCTCCTAAAAGCAAACTACATATTTAGAAACGACAGTGTCGCAGCAGCAATGCGGCTCCCAGCCCGTGTCCCCAGCGGGCCCGACCGAACGCAGCTTGGCAGGACAGGCTCCGCGCCCGAGGCTGAAGGGATCTCGTGCTGGAGAGCGTTCCACAGCACGCCGCGACAGTCCTACCAGAGCCATCCGCTCCCCGCCATCGTCCCGTCCCGTCCCCTCCCGTCCCCTCCCCGCGGCCGAGCACAGACCACAACCCGCACCCTCCGGGGCTTCAGGCTTTCAAATTGGCGGGAACCCGGGGCGGCGCTACGGGTTGCAGCTTGGGCCAAGCATCCTCCAAACGCGGACGGCGCCGTCGCGCAGACGCCACCTAATCCTTCCCCTCTCCCAGAGGGCACTGCGGCCCCT
>JAOEHY010040206.1:5779-17024 GCA_025447955.1 Psilopsiagon aurifrons | reverse complement strand
CCCTTTTTCCAGTCATCGGGAACTTCACCTGACTGCCATGATTTTTCAAATATGATGGACAGCGGCTTAGCAACTTCCTTTGACAGCACCTTCAGGACCCACAGATGGATTTCATCAGGTCCCATGGACTTGTATGTGTTCAGGTTCCTAAGATGGTCTCGAACCAGATCCTCTCTTATAGTGGGCCCAAGGTCTTCATTCTCACAGTCCCTGTGTCTGCCTTCCAAGTCTTTGGTGGTGTGGGTCAGAGCATTTGCTAATGAAGACGGATGCAAAGAAGTCATTAAGAACCTCAGCCTTCTCCAAATCCAGGCTAGCCAGTTCTCCTGATAGCTTCTGGAGAGGGCTCATGTTGTCCCTAGCCTGTCTTTTATTTGCAATATACCTATAGAATCCCTTCCTCTTGTCCTTAACATCCCTAGCCAAGTTTAATTCTAAGTGTGCCTTAGCTTTCTTTCTTCTTGGAAGAAGCACTGCTCATCTTTGCCAAATGTAATGCAACATCCCCAAAACATCTCTCTAGTTTTCCTTATAACACCACATTAGCATCAGCTTCCTTATGCACATTGCCGAATCTCAAATCAAACAGCTTCAATTTGATGCCTCTGTGCATGCTGTCAACTTCTGTGCATTTCACCAACTCCTTCATGACATGTTTCTGTGCACTGGATATTATCTACACTAGGAATAGAGATTTTAGAATATATTTGAAATGGATCTTGCACAGATGTCAGTGTATTCGAATTATGACTGTATTTCATTACCTGCGCATAACATATTCAAGTGGAAATCTTTATTTTGCTTGTTTTTATACTTACTCATAAATTTAGTAGCTTACTTTAAGTTTTGGAATTATGGAGGCAGAAACATGCAGTACGAAGTGATTATTCTCCTGAAGAGAACACTGAATGTTTCTCTGCTTCACCAGAAGCTGTAATGGGCAGCAGCAACAATTTCAGAGAACAGCCAGATCAAGCTACAAAACTCCCACAAGAGGTCTTTACTTGCAGCTGTGAGCAGTTTAAGCAATGTTTCTGAGTAGCCCAACTAAAGCAAAATTTATCAAAGTAGATTAAACTCTTAAAACCAGTATAGCTCCCCCTGGGGAAGTGCACTGAAAAATACCTAAAATTTGATGCAGTCTGTTCTACTCGGGAGACAAAATGTTTACTTTTCAATAATACCTTCGAAAAACATCTCTGGGCAGGAAAAATAAAAAAGACTATATGAAAATGATTCTTCATAGAAAGCAAACAAGGAGGTTGACATCCAACAACCTCAGTGTTTATCTCCAAATCAATAACCACTTCAAAAAATATCCATTCTAATCGTACATATACACAACCTTACACAAGACTGTTACGTTTAAAAGCAGTATTTTGTCAGCTTTTCTGGTATACTTCCATTTAAAAACTGTCCTTAAATCTTTTTTTTTTTCTTTTTTATAAAGCTTTTTCTTCTTTCCCAGCTATAGAAGCTCAGATGCATTTACAATAGGCTCCATTCTTATTTTTCCCTCTTCTCACTGTCTTTGTTTTCCTCTCTTCTTAATTATTATCTTGTTTTATTTCTCCCCAGCCCTTCCTCCCTTTGTATTTCTCTACCTCACTACTTGCACCCATAGATCCAATTAGTTCTACTTGTCCTTTCTTAAACAGATCCATATATACTATTCATGCAATAGCTCAAGATAGTGAGTGAGCATCACTGGTTTATTTTAGATCTAGAGTTCACTTATTTGGATTTATCACTGGGTGGGGCAGGGGAGGGGAGTTGATGGCTACATCTGTCTTGTGCTTTAGAGATGCGAGCTGGTGTGCTCACAAGTCAGAGTTTGTAGGAACGTACCCATGACACTCCCTGCCTGAATTCTGGGCAAGATGCACCCATTCCCACATGCATATATTCACATGTGTAGGAAGAAAGTAGCAGCAATATTTCAGTAAGTATGCAAGTCTGCACAACAGGGAGGTCATGACAGTACACACTTTATGTCCAGTATCTTATCTCATATATTTCATTCAGATTTAGATACTATTCTGAACAATAGTGCACCGTGTAGAAGATGCTACTGAAATATAATTAGCTGTCAGAATAGCAGGAGTATACACAATTAAACACAGAAACTGGGTTATCTTCTATTGCTACTAACCTAGGTTGTTTTCAAAACACTGATCACAGATAAATTCAGTCAGTACTAATAACTACTTTTTTATTATTTGTGTATCAAACACATTTTAAAAAAGCAGGATTATGTCTCTCCATGTATATCCTGTAGAGTTCACCCACCAGAACTCTGCTAGAGACCCTGACACTGGGTCCTCATGGCTTTTAGACTCCTAGAAACTGAAGAATCTAGATACCCCTCTTTAAATGACTTTTTTCTGATCTTTCTGTATAGCTTTTTTTTTTTTTTGCCAAGACCTGGAAGAGCATTCAGATGTCTGCAGTGTCAAGCCATGACATCTCTGGAACACTTCCATAGCTCAAATACAAGCTTTTCCAACATCCCATCCAAGACTGTGCAGTTTTACACTTCTTCTCAGTCTTCTTAGCCATGCATAGAATAAGCCAATGCATATTGCAGATACAGATTTGAAATTTAAAACCAAGTATTCAAAAGTTTTTAGAAAAGTAAACTTAGTCTCACTTCCCCCTATTCCAGATCACACTTTTCTTGAGATTCCAAAACACAGCACTGAACCAGCTACTAAGATAAAATTAACTCTGTCCCAGCTGAAACCAGATCACCACCCAAAACACATTAAAAAAAATCCACATGGTCAGAAGTATCCTGTAACTGGTAACAGCCAATGGCAAATGCTCAGGGAAGAAAATACTGGGCAAGCATATAGTGGTAATTCCCCTGAATTCTGTCTTAGCACACATCAGTACAGTACTGCCTAAGTCAAAGGCAGTTTATGGTAGTGACACTAAAAAAATGAGTCAAAAGAGTAAATTATCTGATAAGCAAAGGAGCATTAGCTGGCCTGTTAACTGAGCAACTCAACAATTCTGCTGTCTTAACCTGAGAAATTCCTTAACTTGGAACAGAAGAGGTAGTTTCCCATGTGGAAGAAAGAAAATAAAGATCTATCATTATGACTGTACAAAAATACAGTGTTAAAGGAGAGGCAAAAAGCAAACAACAACAAAACCCACACAAAAACCCCACAAAAAATCAAAAGAACAACACCTGAACAAAAAAATCCCACAAACCAACCCTTCCATGAAACCCACACAATTACTTTTTTCTTAAAGAAGAAAACCAAAAAAAGCTTGAAGTCTCAAATGTCTAGGATTTTATAAGAATTGTGACCCTTAAGTTAAAATCAAGCACTTCTCATGTTATTCATATCTAAGGAATTTATTTTGAGTACTATGGCTGAAATCCACAAAATTGACCTTCAAAGATTAAAGAAATCAAATCAATTCTGTCAAAAGCAAATAACCGTAGTTACTATGATAACCACTAATTTATTCCAATCACATAAGCACAGAGGATGAAGTTTTGAAGTCTACAAATACATATACAAATAGAAAATCCATTCATAAGCAACTTCACTATAAAAAAAAATAAATTAAATAAAGAGAAATGATTGTCTAGGCTGAAATAGGACCAGGCTTATTTATAAAACTCTCTGGATTAATACAAATACAGAAAGCTTTTCACAAAATCTTCCACATAAACCATGTTGATTCACTCACCCCACAATATATTACTTATTATAGATTGCAAGTACGGCATAGAATCAGTTCAAGTATCAATTTCTTTTCTTTCCTAAAGCCAAGCACACGCACTTTCCTGGGCTGCTTACACATACAGATGTTGTTGCACTTACTACCCAAATCCCATCTTCAGTGTTTGCTGTCTGCTAAGAAATTCACCCTAGCTTGTATATGCCCTTGAAGCTCTCTTTCTTCCAACTTCACAGCAGGTCACCATTTGCATCAGTTTTCACAGCCCTTATCTTTCTGGGAGAGAGATGTTTCCTCATCTGGCAGACAAGAGACCATATACTGTCCAGAAACTGTATCAGCAGTGAAATTTTGATTAAAATTGTGCCCCAAATTGAGTCACTTTAAAATCAGTTTGGCTATCCCTAATACGTGTCACTTTTGATCTAATTCCAGGATGGATGAGGAAAACAAGAAAAGAGAAGGAGCGAAGAGCTGACATTAAAGACAACTTTGCCTAACAGACAATATTCAATTTCTGCCTTGGCTATTTTCAACAGCATGTGGTTTGCAGAATCCTGCAGATTTCCAGGTTTTGTGAAAGTTGCTGATTAGTGAGTGTAAACTACTGATAACAAATTTTATTTTCTTAATTTTTACAAACCTCTCGGTCATAAACTTGTCCTTTTATTCTTTATGAATAGGACATAACTGAAATTTATGTGGTAAATATAGTTCTAGCTAAATGATGATAGGATAAAAAGTTGAACTCTTTTCGATGAAAAAGCAGTGTTAGGCCCCAGATAGGGAGGTGTACACAGCATAAGTGGCCTGTAACTTACTGCACCTTCATGCTCAAAAAGCAGTGGTCAGCATTTGAGAGACTAAGCATCAGCTTGCTGTAAATGGTTTCAATACTGCCCTGACACTGTCCAACATCTTCATGGTGACTTGGATAAGAGGACAAAATGCACCCACAGAAGTTTTGCAGTTGGCACTGTATCCACGGGATCAGGAAGCATATTTTTGGAATACTGCACTTCAGAGAGAACTTTATAAGAAGGCTGACAAACTGTGAAATTCTACCAAGACAAATTAAGTCTTGCACTTGGGACAGCATAAGACCATGTAACAATACAGGGATTCAGCTGACTAGAAATCAGCTTTGCAGACAAGGATCCAAGTAGACCATGTGTTGAAAATGATTAACAGAGTTTGGTCAAATGCCTACCAAAATTCCCCTCTGATATGTTCTACAACTCAGTGATTGCAGCTGTGAAGGGGTCTGTGACAAATCTAATTACCAGCAGCAGTGGTGGGGCTTGCAAAGGGCAAAGATGATCCAGCTCATGCAGTCTAGCTGGCTTTCTGAAAAGTTCTTAACAGTATCCCTCAAGACTTCATTAAGACTTCTGATGGGACAAAAAAATAAACTGTCCAAAGTGTTTAAGATGCCTAGGTTTGCACCTTGATACTGTTCTTTGGATACCATTTTATTTGTTCAAAATACAGATTCAGTTAACTTTAATTTCATCTAAGAGTACTCAGAACCTCTTCAAATATATCTTTTTTCTCACAATTTATATCTTGAATGTGAGGAATATGCAATCATCTACAGTTAAACAATTCAGCTAAATTGAACAAACTATTTATTAGTTTGATGCATTAGGGTAGTTAGGAGCTTTGATGCAAAAGCAAAGGCAATTTTGCTACTTAAAATCACGTTTGTTTGCCATTAGCTTTCTCTTTTTTCTTATTGTAATTATTGCCTTGTTCACCAAACACCTTTCAGCTTCAATAATAAAAGAGGGAGATCTAAACAAGCAAAAGCTAGTTTTACACTATACCTCTGAGTCATTCTCCAATCTTTTTATCAAATAAGACAGGAATACCAAGGCATATGTGCAGCCATATAATTAAAATTTGCTTCACAATGCCGTAACAAAAAGTCAAGTAAAGTTGGTATAATCTTCTTTAATTATCTTAATTAAAAGACTGATTATAAATTATACTAAATGGCTGATGGCAATAAAAATCTTAGCACTGGGAACTTCTGAAAGGCCAGTTTACATGGATTTAGATCTTCAGAGAGTACAGAACTCTAAGAAACTAAAAAAGTGATCAAAGAAACTGCAAATCCAAGAACTGCCATGGTGTCTCATCTTTCTACACGCATCATTCACTATTTCTTCAGTGCACTGCACAATTATTTGGTGACAAAACCAACAGAAAAGACCAAGGATCATGGCTTTCAGGTTTAGGTTCTGAGGGAGTGTTTCCTAATTATAGGCTCTTTAGCATCTTTTTGCTTAGCAAATTTCTTCCTCCCTCACTGCATTAAACTGCATTCAACTGTATTAAACTGCATGTATGCTTTTGTGTCATCAGCAACTACTGCCACCAATGCTATTGTTCATCAATTTCTAGTTACTATAGATGAAATAAACTGAAATTAATGGCAATCTCACCTGAATAACACAAGATCTCAAAAAAACTAGTAATCAGATGACCACAATGAGTTCTCTGTAAAGTATAAAGGATATAGTACTTTATATAAAGTATAAAGCCACCCAAATGCCTTGCAGAGTTGGAAGGAGAAGCATTTCTGCTGCAGATTGCTGCATTAGATCATGCCAACTACATGCTGTACTGTCCAAAACTATACTTACATCTAAAATAGTTTTTTTAAAGTGAACTCAGTTTATTTTAATCAACCTTGTAGCTTGCAGCGTAAATATCCAGTGTTTCAACTGACATGTTGTCCAAGATGCAATGAATTTTTTGCAACTCCTTATTTCCATGGGAGTTTTACTTTTTTTAACGTATTTTATTTCTATTAAATCACTGGAAAACAGACAACATAGTGCCTCAACTGTTATCAAATATCTTATTTCCAGTAGCCTTCAGAAACTTTGTTTGAAGACACAAATTATAACATTGCACGAGTTTGGTAAATTCCAAAGTATCTTACAGTAAATTTGATCAGAGAATGCTTCCTTATTCATTTTTTCAGATTAACCACTGAACAGTTAAAATGCACATCAGACATCTATAAACCTAGACCACCTGTTTGCAATGCATTCTTGATGAAGAATAAATTTCAATTGTAACACTGTATTATTAAAAAATAGGCACAGAACCAAATTTTGCAAGGAGCTATGCTTGCAGTACATACTGAAAACCACATATCTCAAAATAAATTAATAAAAACAGCATTTGGGTAGGAATAGTCAGTAATGTGCATAAGCAATAATACATAATTAAAAAGGCATACTAGTCCCTTACTCCTTAAAATATTTTCTGTTTTCCCCCTGAAAACATATTTCACAGCAAATAAAGTTAGGTGTTAAAAATAGCTTTCCTGTCCAGATAACATGGAAGTGCTAATTTACTAAAGTAACAGTGGTAATTGGTTTTGACCTTATTTATTGTAGAACATGCTGTTGAATTTGTCTAAACAAAGAAAGGAACTCATGCAAAAATCAATTCCTGTATGCTTGTTGTGTTTTCACACTAGAAGTTCAAGAAATAACATTTTACTTAAATGCTAAGAGTTAGCATAAATATTTTTAAGTAATTTTACTAGTATAGATCCAAATTTAATGCCTCTTTGGTTTATTGCAAAACCAGTTGCTGAACATCAATACTGCATACTTGCAGTTACCTCAAATGAAACATTTAAAATCCAGCAGTTCAATCTATGAAGTATTTCTGGAACTAATCAATAATGAAATGGGAATTTTAAGAGGAGAGTTGACAGCCCTGGTAGCTCACAGTTTTATGCATGAAGATTTCAGTCTATAAATATAATAATTTGCCAATTTTATTTACTGTGCAGTTTCATTTCACTTTCAAATTTCAAAGCTTCTTTCCCAGGATGGTAACAGAATTTATAAACATTTAAGAGCTTTGGACTTACCTTGAGTTTTATAATAACTCAACTTTGTAAAAACTATCTCTTTGTCCAGTCCTGTCAGGAAAATGAGAAGGACAATATTCTAAAGTAGTAATTCAGGATTAAATTACCTGAACTGCAAATGTAGTTAGCAAGCCTGAAGCATAGCAGAACTACTATATTTCCATACAAAAAGGAGGGCCATGTGACCGTTATTCAACAATTCACTGCAATCTGAAGACTAGAGTTACGAAGCATCTGCTCACAGAAATCTTTAACACAGAAATAAGCACAGATGTGATCAGTTTTAGGATGAAGGGGATTTTGAAAAAATCAATCAACTGGCTGATGTGACTATTTACATTTAGAGGGGAAAAGAAAGAAACTAGAACTTGATAAACTCTGATACCTGACTGTACAGTGGCTTCTAACTTTTGATGTTCACTGAATAGAATTTTACTCCGCTTAATAGTAGATGTCTGTGCAAAGGACCGTGATTTTGTGTTTAGTGTTGCGGCAATTCTGAAAACAAGGCCTCTTCTGAGTATGCGTTTCTTGGCTTTGCACACTTGGCATACTTCCCCAAGATCAAAGCAGATCATGGGCTATGCATCTAAGAAAATCAGCACAAAGGTTAAAGAACAAACCAAGAACAGACTGGATTAAGCTGTTTTTCTTAGCACTTTGGTCTTGCATACTACAGTCCTAGTCACAGTATCTTCTGATCTATCCTTTCACAAACAACATGCATCAGATCTTGTCATGGGCTGGAAAACTATCTTCTTTCACTTCTTCATTGAAGGAGTCAGTCTGTAGGTCTCTTACAAACAAAACCACCAGTGCAGTTCCACCTGGATATCTACTGGAACTCATGTTGTCCAACATTACCCAGGAGAAGGGGTAAGAAAAAGAAGTGATAAAATTTTCTGAGAGAGAATTTTTAGATAACAACTAATTAGGCAGTTTAGGCAGCAAATGTAAAAGGTGATTTGCTTAAAGACCTTACTTACAATACTGGCATGCCAAATTCAATATATATAATTCAGTATTGAAAATAATGAATGAAGGTAAAAAAAGTGCCCAACCTTGTTTATATAGTGATGGGCTCTGAACAAGTTATTATTGCTTTGGTACAAAACCTCAAAAGTATAATTTGCAGTTTTATCAAAACGTCTACTCAGTCCTGGCAATATGACAATAAAAGAAATTATTATGCAAAGACTGGCACCCAAACAGAAAAGCATTACTATGCTACTGTAAATTTATGTTGCATGAGCAACTTGACTATTTGCTTTTTGTCACTCCCTCTGTAAAAAAACTTGCAGTGAAACTTGAAAAATAACAGATAAAGGCAACAAGAATGATCAAAGATGTGGGGGGCTTTCTATACAAGCAGCTATTAAATGAATGGAATACAAGCAGCTATTTTTTCAAAATGGAGAAAAGATGACTACAAAGATATGCCAGGAGCTTGAAAAAATCAAAAAGTGTCTTGGAGAGTAAGAATACGGAGCAAATGTTCATGGCTTCTTATCATACAAGAACTAAATAAACTAAATAAAAGGTGTGTACAATGAAGAAAAAAAACCCCAAAACCCTATTTTATTCAGAAGTCATTGTCAATGAAACAGAACGTTGTAGATGCTAATTTCACATGGGTCCAGAAAGCTATTAAATTTATGAGTGAAGCATCCATCAAGCCCTATTAAAGACAAGCAGTCTCTGAGACAAAATTCACTAGAGAAAAGAAAATACATTGGAGGAATCTTGAATGCTTTTTCTTCTTTTACAATCTTTCCTAAGCAATCTCAGAGCAAAGATACTGGACTAGATGTATCTTTGTTCTATCCTAGAGAAGTTGTTAGTACACATACTCTGTTACTCAAAGTAGACATTAACTCAGCACTTCATAAGCACAAACAAAACATTAATCTTTGTTTAGTGTCAACTATTTCTTAAATAGAGTGCTCAGCAAGTTTTAAACTACTATAACTATTCCAGCAAACAAATACATCTCTCCCTGATGTCTAGGTTGGGAAGAATTATAATCATAATGCAAAGCAAGTTTTTTAAAGAATGACATATTCTCCAATTATTTATTCATGGCAACGTGGCAACCATATGAATTGTTTGGATCCTTACCACCTTGGGCAATCAAGTTTCCCAGTTCCTATTCTAAATAACTACATCAAGAAAGCTTATGTGGTTTTCCTCTCCTCTAGGTTTTCACTGTTTTGCATCCTTTTTTAAAGATTTTTTGACACAATATTGCACTACATATAGCTCAGCCTTTCTATGGCACTTTGTTTTACTATGGCCAAAATTGCATTTCCATATAAATCACCTGCTAAGCTAGTTAACACAAGATTTGATTCTCTGAGAGCATGATCTGTTTAGAAAACTGGCATAAGAATCTAATGACAATTTAATTCGGCATACAACACAATCACAGGGATACTTTTTTCAATCTGCTTCCCTATTTCTTTTGGTAGGAAATGTTAAGTCTTTTTGAGGCAGCTAGGCAGAAAGAATGGAGTTTTGTGTGAGTGTTTCTTTAAAATCCAAAAGCATATAAAATACATTTGGATAACTGTACACATGGTTTTAGGTGGTATATAAAACATGTAATAGTCATCCTACTAAATAAGGACTCCGGTGATCAGTGGAAGTGGAGTTAACATGATACAAAATTTCACCAAACAGATGCAACTACCATCTATGTTCCTACTGAAGTCAGCTTGCATGTATCTCCCTAATGAATATATAAGCAATTATTATATGCAATTACCAGATGTTTGGTTTCGAGCAGTTAGAAAGCCAGGAGTGATGAGGACGCATCAGAGTTTAGAATACCGTTATCTGAGACCATGAATACAGCTTTGACAGACTGGAATATTTCATATTTTTTCCTACCTAACCATACAGTTGTCAATATTTATAGAGTTGCAGTAGCTTAAATTCTGGGATTCCAGAATCTTAACTCTATACACATCCAAATATTTTTAGCAGTGACAGCATATGGGAAACTAACTATAAACACTTGAGAGATCAGCGGTATATTAACCAGACAAAGCTTGATGACAAGAGATCAAGACTTACTGAAATAAGATTTATTAAAAAAAAAGACCTTTTCATTCATATCTTCAAATATAAGACTTCTATAACTACAGGATTAAATTGATCTTACTTGCCAAAACTTAAAATAACAACATGTAAATTACATTTTCCTTCATTCAATATATGACTTCAGAAAATGATGTTATCAGCTAGTCAGAAGTAACAACTTGTTATGATGGAACCCTTTTATCTAAGCATATTATTCACGTACTAAAAAGACTGGCCTTATCTGTACTAGCAGATGTTGCAAACAAAACAAATAAGATCATTAGATGTGCTCGAGAACAATATTCTGCCTCTTAAAAACACCTTCATATATTTTATGGAATATTGCAGTTGTCCTGCCCTCTCCAAAATTTGTAGCTTTAGATCTTTAGAATGAGCTGAGTACTGAAAACTTACTAAAGAAACGATTTTGATTTAGAAGCAGGCCTCTCCTCCACGTAGCTCAAATTAGTTCAGGAAACACAAGTTAGTAGGACAGTGTCGTGGTTTAAGCCATAAAACACACAGTTTGCTCACCCACTTCCGCCTCCTTCTTCCCTCGACTCGGGG
>JAOEHY010040205.1:38205-53297 GCA_025447955.1 Psilopsiagon aurifrons | reverse complement strand
TCCCATCCCTCCAGGAGCAGAGGGAAGAAAAAAGGGGAGGTGAGTGAACAAACTGTGTGGCTGATTTATGGCTTAAAACACGACACCAGGGAATTTGTGAATGCTCCATCCCTGAAGGTGTTCAATGCTGGGTTGGACAGAGACCTGAATGACATTGTTTAGTGTAAGGTGTCCATGCCCATGGCAAGTGAGTTGGAGCTAGATGATCTTAAGGTCCTTTCCAACCCTAACTATTCTATGGCTCTATGATTCTAATTCCCACAGTCAACTCCCACTTTGTCATGACTCCTCACATCCCAGGGCCAGATCCGAATGCTCCAGCCTGTACTCTCCTTACAATATCTTCCACATATATGACATTTTGCTTTAAAGATGTTTTCCTTAGGATGTAGAAGTTCCGATAGTGTGGTAATTTTATCCTCCAGGACTACAGTGAAAGAGAAAAAGGACTGATAGAGCTATAGGCACTCCTAGCACACACTGAGCTCAAACTCAGATGCAAACTATGAAGCACACAAATACTTTTCTGTTTGTCTAGAAACTACTTACTGATAGTGCTTGCAAGCAAAATTTGTTGATTATTGACGCAGGTTATTCCAGTTATGGGTAAGCCCTGAAATCTAGGGTATACCCAGGAGCACCCTAGGTAGAGCCTGCTGCATGAGAAGACTAATAATCAAGAAAGAGTTTGAACAGGAAGGGCAGCAGATCTTAGGAGACCCAGATCATGCTATTTGTAAATCACAGTTAAGAAAACATTTTCATAGGGAACCTACTTGTTTCCTGGGGCCATCTGGAATACTTCAGAACCCACAGTGATTAAATACATCCCTTCTAGACAGTGGCTTGTGTCAGGTTTCTTGGAGTAATTTACAGATAATATAAATAAAGTTCTGGTTTTGCTGTTAAAAGAATCCTGGTTAAAGCAATCCTGAAAGTATGGGACTAGGGACCTGTCTTTACGGGCATCAGCTCTGCCTGGCCATGTGATGAGTCTAGGCACACTGGGGAAGAGGCATTGCTAAAGTCTTGTTGGGCTGGATCTGTAGCCATGATCACCTGTAAAGTGTCAATTACCTAGACTTTGCTCCCTGTTGTGATATCCTTAGAGTCATAAGCTACATATTTTTCCTTCCTTCCAGCTCTTTCCTTTTTACCCAACTTCTGAGAATTACCAGCCCTCAGGTGATGACTTTTGAAAAGCTTTGTTTTAGATGCAAGAGTGTTTTACTTCTTCTTCACCTGCCTCAGATTGTCATTGCTGACTTTATAGGCCTCCTTCAGATTTTTTTAACCTTCATCTTACACAGTTTTCTAGTCTTCCTATAATTTCTCAGGCTGCAATTTATATCTGTAGGTGTAGATTTTGGGAAAAGTTGCAAATATTCCAGCAGTATGTGATTTCTGTCTACAAGGATAGACACAGGGGTGTCCTCTGGGGACCAGGTCTTTGCTAGAGTGATGCCATTGTATTACAAATGTGAAAGGCTATCAAAGTATAAATGTGAAAGATCTTTGTTCTGTTTGTCTGATGGAAATTCTAAAGAAGGGCTCTGTGAATGAGGGAAATTTAGTTCATGCTGAGGGGCTGATTCACTCTTCTTCACATAGAGAAGCTTCTGGGTGATACCTTGGCTGAATGAGGCAACACTCTGGAGGGCACTGTGAAGGCTGAGTGCCTCAGAGGTATTGTTTTCTGGTTGGAGAGAGCACTCCCTCTCATGCCACATTGACAGGTAGTCCAAGGAAAATACAGTAAGGGCAACACAAAATAAAGCAAAGAAATGTAGTTCACATCAACTGGTGTTCCTCATAGAATTATAGAATAGTTAGGGTTGGAAAGGACCTTAAGATCATCTAGTTCCAACCCACCAGCCATGTGCAGGGACACCTCCCACTAAACCAGCTCACCCAAGGCTCTGTCCAACCCAGCCTTGAACACCGCCAGCAATGGAGCATTCACAACTTCCCTGGGAAACACATTCCAGTGCCTCACCACCTTTACAGTAAAGAATTTCTTCCTTATCTCCAATCTAAACTTCCCCTGTTTAAGTTTGAACCCATTACCCCTTGTTCTGCCACTACAATCCATAATGAAGAGTCCATCCCCATCATCCCTATAGGCTCTCTTCAGATACTGGAAGACTGCTCTGAGGTCTCCACACAGCCTTCTCCAGGTTGAACAGCCCCAACTTTCTCAGCCTATCTTCATACAGGAGGTGCTCCAGGCCCCTGATCATCCTCGTGGCCCTCCTCTAGACTTGTTCCAGCAGTTCCATGTCCTTTTTATGTTGAGGACACCAGAACTGTACACAATACTCCAAGTGGGGTCTCATGAGAACAGAGTAGAGGGGGCAGGATCACATCCTTTGACCTGCTGGTCACACTCCTTTGGATGCAGCCCAGGATACGGTTGGCTTTGTGGGCTGTGAGCGCACACTGAAGCCGGCTCATGTTCATTTTTTCTTCAACAAATACCCTCAAGTCCTTCTCCGCAGGACTGCTCATAGAATGCTTTCTCTCTGCAATTGCTTTGCAGCTGCTATCAGTATCATCAGTAAGAGTTCTCTTGACAGCTACACACCTGAAAAGCAAGACTAGCTTTGGGTTTGCAGAAGCCTGATCAGGAGCCACATTATAAGAGTGAAAATAAAAATTGTTACCAGCTGATAAAACTGAACATATGACCCTCTGTTGACTTTTTATTCTCCTGTTCTTGATCCTAGATTGCTATCTATTTAGTCCTAGAAGACTTTTCATCTTGTCCTTGGGCTGATGCAGACGTTGATTTCTTTGTCCTGACATTGTATCTGACTCTGATCACATCCTCTGCATTTTACTGTCTTTAGGTCTATAACCCTGGCTGTGACTGAAGAAAGAGTAGATAGTGAAAGCAAAGGTCTTCTTATGATTTAGAAAACATTCTTCTATATCAAAGTCGTATGGTCATACAAGGGTTTAATATTTTGGGATGCAATGACCCTACAAAACCACCTATTTCCCATGAGTCTTGCAGCTAACTCCCCACTCTTTTTAAAATGCATCTATCAATTAAAATTCCTCATATAACTTTAATTTAAAAAAACCAGTAACAACCTGTTGAGCACATCTGGTAATGATGGCACCCTATATTTAAGTCTTTACAATTGAGTTGTGCTGCACTCTGCAGATATATATTGTCAGATTATTTTTGTAAAAGACATGATTTCCTGCCACTGCATAGCTTCCCTTTTTAGACTGATCAAAGTCAAAAGTATCAGTATAGATCCAGGGGTACTACAAATGCAAACCCTGTGAGATTCATGCAAGTAGGTAAATAGGGAAATAAAATTATACAAATTTTCTTACATTAATTTTTTTAAAAACTTGATATTTTCAAGTAGCTTTTTTTCTGTTGTTGTTTTAATGAAATTAGACTGTGGAAAGCAATGAAAATAAAGTAGCAGATCTCTAAGTATTCACCGTATTTTGCTTTGCACTCATATCTCAAATGGACCTACATCTCTTTGTGCTTAACTTGTTTACTAAAACAATGAATTATCCTTGAGTACAAGATTTGTGTAGCATTTTCATGGTCAATTGGTCAATTGCTTTTGGTATTATTACAACAAAGGCGTCTTAGTGGTACAGTATGGCAGTAGTCACTGAAAATTGCACTGTTTCCTTGTCATCATGTTTTCCTTACCATTTTGTAGAGAAATAAACAGGGAAAAAAGCAGCTACATTCAGTTCATTCTCTCAGTTTCTCCTCTTTTTGAGAAAGATGAGGGATAAACAAATAAGAAGAGGGAGCGGTGAAAGGTGATGTTAAACTGGTGACAGGAAGCATTTGTAACACAGAGCCTGTAATACTGTAGGAAAGTTGTCTTTATCACTGCAGTGTCCCTCAGAGATTCTGGATAAACTCAGCCGGGAATAAAGATTAGGAGAGGGTGAAGGAAGAATGCTTTCTTCTTAGGGTCTGTCTACAAAAGTACTTTATTCCTGTTGCTAGGGTATTTCTGGTAATGTACTCCAAATTACTCTGGTTTCTATCAAATCTAGGTCACTGTAATGAGGCTGTGGGTTCATCACCCTGCCTGTAACATCCTGCATCACTTTTATGAAGGATGCTATATGGCATATTTCAAAAACTGAACAGTTTTTAAAAATGTGTACTAAGTAGCATGGTCTGAAATGAGTTGACTGGAGCTAGAATAAAAAATTTCTTGCCAAAAATATGTGATACAAAGATGAAGAGTATGAAACTCAGGAAATCTTTTAATAAGAAAAAGGGCAGCCACTCTAGATGAGCCATTGATTCTTCATTTGTTTTGCACTAACTGAAGACTACTTGGACTAGCATATTAAAAGAGAGAAGTTTATCTATGATGGGAGTAAGGGTTGTTATAAATGCAGGATTCTGCAAGTCTGTATTTCAGCTGAAATACTCTACTACTATTAGTCAGATTATAGTCATTAAGAATAGGGTAAAATTTCTTTCATATGTATCTATATACACGTTTTAGCACTTGCAGTATCTTGTTCCTGACTTTGACTGCTGCTGCCCACAGATAATTACCTTAAACCTAAATGCATTCATCTTCACCTGTTTCCCCGTGAAGCCTGCCTAGCACTGAAACATGTCAAGCAGGTTCAAGGTGCATTGTCCCCACAGAGGTTTTGGATCAGTATAGGATACATGTGTTCTCAAAGGACTAAGCAGGCAGTATGCGGAATGAGGCTGTTTTCCAAGCCTAAGAAGATAGACTAAGATCAGGTATCAGACTACAACTTTAGCTGGAGGTAGCAGGCGTAGGTCTATAAACTAGAGGTGAGATGTTGCTTGTGTGAAGTCTAGATGTTCAGAAAGCCAAGTATAGTGACTGAAGTATGCTGTACTTGCACCTTCCACAGTTTTTATATACTTGATCATATGGTATTCCTTTGGTTATCAGCCTTTTATCATGTGCCTATCCTGCATTCTGTGATTAGTTAATTACTTCATTTAAATGCTGAAGAACTTAGCACTCAAAGCTAATTATTGCTGACTTTCTCTGTTTGGTTTGTACATCAGCCATATAACTTTGGATTCTGTATTTGGATGCTTCTCAATTAATATTTCTTTCTCTGTGAGACACATTTTCTCTGGCTGATATAGGCCAGATCCCAATATCCTTTGCTGAGTAGCCTGCTTAGTCATATATGCAACTAAGCAGTTTTTCAGATTGTGTCACCTCACCTAGTTATTATTTTTCTCATATTTACATCATGGTGAATACAGCTAGACTTCTTACTTTTCAAAAATGCATAGTATTACCTCCCTGCACACAGGATATAGGCACCCAAATCTATTGAAATGTGATGGGATTAAGAAGCATGACTTTGAGGCTCTTTTGAAAATCCAGGCAATAACTGAGTCATAAACTGTGTATAACTGGGAGCACTGCTTTCAGATGTAGCAACCTCATTTTTTTTGTCTGCGCTGATATATAAGTGGACTTATCTTTCAAAGACACTGAGCTCTGATTAGCCACATAAGGAAGTTAAAGAAAATATTGACCTATTATAATAAATATTGCTATTAGAGTGCTTTTATTCCACTCTGCATTGTTCTAGCTATCATATAAACACAGAAAGGATAGATCCCTCCCCAGGCAGTTTATACTGTCAGTAGCTTTGCCTGTGCAAGTCTAAAGACATGCTACTTATGTATGAAGCTTATAAATGTAATTTTGTATATTGAAATCATTACCAATTTCTGTAGGGCTACTGAGAATATTTTAAAGCAATATCCAGGTCTCCCTAAGAAAGAAACCTCAACCAAAACAGATTTGTATGCAGAGTATTGGTAGGCCCATTGTTATAAATAATGCAGGCTTCTTCAATATGAATATACTGTACATAGAAAGCTCATTTTACTTGTGCACTGCTCAGGCCAGTTATCACAAATGCATAAAATGCAAATATAATGTATTATAATGTGATTAGGATGAACAATGAGGATTTTATGTTCTATTAGTTTTTTTAATGCAATACTTTAATTGAAGTTGATTTAGCCAGCCTGCTACAATCCTTGTTAGGTGACTGCATGACTGAAAATGAGTGGATGTCCAGAGTAATAACTGTTTATATTATGCTTATACTGTGCTGTGCCTGAACCACAGATGGAAACAACTGATTAATTACTCCACAACAACTCCTCAAGCATCAATTTATTTGGCTGGATTGCTTGATCCATATTTGTTAGACCTGGAGCGAGATTTCAAAAGACCCCAATGTTTAGAGTTGTTTCAGTGCTGGCTTCATCTTCATATTACTTCTTACTTTTAAAAAATGCATTAAACCTCAGCTTTTGGCATTGGCCATAATATACACCCAATGCCCTGGTTTTGTGCAGGCTTTTGTCCACTCTAGTGGAATACGGTTGTACTTTTGTCAAGTGCTGAAATAATACCCTCATTCCAGGTCTGCCAAAGGGAGTCAGGAGGGGTTATGTGGCTATACCAAGTTCACTAACGTACAATTAGGAGAAAGGAAGAGTATGCTTCACCTACTTCTCACTCAATTCAGCAAACATTCCTGCCTTCTTGAGCACTCCTAAGCATGAGACAGCTTTGTACTACGCCAAATGCTTATGCTTGCTTTATAGGCTTGTTTATGTCCTCTACTAGTTTTCAGAATATCTCATAATTGAAATACTAGGTTTTGTACTTGCACATCTGTATACCTTCAGCTGAATGGGAGGCTGACGTATAAATTTAAAACCTACTTCAAGGTGATGGCTTTTCATGAAGACGTAAAGAACTGCAGATGCATACAAGTGAATGTACTTATATTATGTGAGTAATGTAAGGAAAGCACTGATGTAGGAAGCTTTACATGACAGATGTAGTGTGTACTCCAAAGGGCAAGGGAACATTTTGGTTTTGGACACCTGGTAAAAATCTTTGACTTTTTTCCCAATTTGCATCTGTAAAATGTAAATTAAAGAGCTGTATTTCAGGGTGGTACTCTAAGAAGAGCTTTAAGATGTACAAACAGTATGCTACACTGGTCAAACAATTAAAGCAGGAGATTGGAACTGGAATGGGAACGGAAGGTTCCCTATTACTGAAGCAGAAGTATGGGACAGCAGCTTCGCATGAGCTGGAGAAGATTTTGTGCCTAAAATGACGGAAAGCTGTAAGAACTTCATCAGCTTTCAGATGATACTCACTAAATCTGCAGTTGGGCTTCTTTGATGTGATATGGACCATGTAGCTGTTGATCTCTAACGTGAAGGCGCACAGCACTCCTATGGCTCTGTACCATCTGCCTATTTTGATGCCTGGTAAAATGAGATCACCTCATGAGGAGCTTAGAATGGAAACCTGCGATTTCTTCCATCTTCCTTTCATTAGTAGGATTGCACCCTCTAACCAATTTATAGGAATTTTAACTTATGATATACAGTCTGGACATTATCTTGCTGTCCAGAAAAACTGCAGAGTTCTGTACATATTATGGAATTTCAAGGAGCTGTTCCGTGCAATGTCACTTTCTAAATCTTAACAATCAGGGAAATTGAGGGATGAAACTCAGATATGCTCTCAGATATTGTCACTGGTGCTGAATATCCTATCATACTCACCTTATGCCACCAGAGGTCCTGTTTAAATCATTGTAAATACTTAGAAAAAAAGATATTGATATGAGAAATCTGATAAGAACCTAGCTGTTGGGAAAAGTATTAAAATACTCACAAGCTGCACATTAATGGAGGAGCAGTATAAGTAGAAGGTTTTTTTTGTAGCTCTACCTCTATATATTCACTAGAAGGTTAGCTGCTGTTAGCAGAAGAGCACAATTTAATTGCTCTAATTGTGTAACACAGAATACTAAGTCCTCTGTGTACACTCTGCTGGAATTGAGACTACAGCTGCCATTGACTTGAACTGGGCCAGAATTTCAACTGTTGCTTTTAATACTTCTCATTTTTTTTAATGGATATAAATTGGTCACTTCTGACATCAGTTGTCACAGGGGTATTTCTTTGTTAAAATGTAAATTTTAGTGAGTGGAATAATAATAGAAATGAGACCTTTGTCTTTTGAAATTAAAGTGCCTTTAAAGCTGAAGCTGACAGCTTTGTATATTGCAGCCTGAGGAGATAATATACTGAATCATTTATTTCCTTTTCTTATTCTTTTTGCTTTCTTCAGAAGCACGTTCTGTTTCAAGTAATTTCAGTCCAATAATGAATATAACACTGACTGACTCACCATCATACAAGATCTGCTTTGGGATATACTTTATCTAGTTTTGTTTCTGTGCCATCAGAATACTGAGAAAAATGGGAAAAAGTTACTTACCACATGGTGAGCTTATGCTTCCCTTGATGCTTTTAAACTATTAAACCTTTGTTTCATGAGAAGCAGGACAGGTAGCCTAGGAGGAATACAGAGACATTGTCCAAGAAGCCAGGCATCAGGTTAGAAAAGCTAAAACCCTCATAGAGTTAAATCTTGCCAGCGACATCAGTGGCAACAAGAAAGGCTTCTGTAGGTACCTTCATGATAAAAGGAAGATTAGGGAAAAATGGGCCATCTTCAGAAGGAAATGGGAAACCTCATTACCCAGCAAAAAGAGAAGGCTGAGGTACTCAATGACTTTTTTTCCTCAGTCTTCACCAGCAACTGCTGCAGCCATACTGCTGAAGTCACAAAAGGCAAAGGCAAGGACTGGAAGAATGAAAAACCACACATTGAAGGAGAAGATCAGGTTTGAGACCATCTAAGGAACCTGAAGGTGCATAGGTGCGTAGGCCTTGATGAGGTGTATCTGTGGGTTCTGAGGGAACTGGCAGATGAAGTGGTTAATCCACTATCCACTGTATTTGAGAAGTCGTGGCAGTCCGGTGAAATTCCCACTGATTTGAAAATTAATGCCCATTTTAAGAAAGGGAAAAAAAAAAAAGGAATATCCAAGGAACTACCAGCTGGCCAGTCTCACCCTGGTGCCTGGCAAGGTCATGGAAGAGATCCTCCTGGAAACTGTGCAAAAGCACATGGAAAATAAGGAGGTGATTTGTGACAGCCAACATGGCTTTGCTTAAAGGCAAATTGTGCCTGAGCAATTTTTTGGCCCTGTAGTATGAGGCCTTTTCCTTGGTGTATAAGGGAAGAATGACTGACAACATCTGCCCAGACTTGTGCAAGGCTTTTGACACTGTCCCATGTCTTTAAATTGGAGAGGCATGGATTTGATGGATGGACCATTCAGTGGATAAGGAATTGGCTGGATGTTTGCACTCATAATGTTGTGGTCAGTGGCTTAATATCCAGGTGGGGAACAGTGACGAGTGACGCTTCTTAAGGGTCAGTATCTGGACCACCCTCAGCAAGACTGGTGATGACACAAAGCTCTGCCATGTAGTTGACATCCTGGAGTAAAAGGCTGTCATCCAAAGGGACACTGACAAGTTTGAGAGGTGGGACAGTGCAAACCAGTTCAAAAAGGCTAAGTGCAAGTCCTTCACCTGGGTAGGGGCAATCCCAGGCACAAATACAGGCTGGGTAGAGAATAGATTGAGAGCAGCCCTGAGGAGAAGGACTTGAGGCTGTTTGGTGATGAGAAGCTCAACATGATCCATCAACATACACTTGCAGCCCAGAAAGCTAACTGTAGTGTGGGCTACATCGAAAGCATCACGACCAGCAGATTGAGGGAGGGGATTCTCCCCCTCTACTCTGCTCTCATGAGCCCCTACCTAGAGTGCTGCATCCAGCTATGGGATCTCCAATACAAGAAGTGCATGGACCTGTTGGAATGATTCTAGAAGAGGCCATCAGAGGGCTGAAGCACCTCTCTTAGCAGACAAAGAGCATTAGTGTTTCAGTCTGGAGAAGGCTCTCAGAAGACAGAACAGCCTTCCAGTACCTACAGGTGCCTATGAGAAATCTGGAAAAGGACTATTTACAAGGGCAAGAACTGACAAGAAAAGGGAAAATGGCTTTAAGCTGAAAGAAGGTAGCTTTAGATTAGACACTAGGAAGAAATTCTCACTATGAGAGTGGTGAGACACTGGAACAGGTTGCCCAGAGAAGCTGTGGACGCCGCATCCCCAGCAGTGCTCAAGGCCAGGTTGGACCAGGCTTTGAGAAACCTGATCTAGTGTAAGGTGTCCCTACCCTTTGCAGGGGTTTGGAACTCTAAAATCTTTAAGGCCCCTTCCAATTCAAACCACTCTGTGATTCAATGATTCTAAGCTTCCAGAAGCTTCCCTCATGTCCAATAGAGCCAATGCCAACCAGCTCCAAGATGGACCAGCTTCTGGCCAAGGCCAGGCCAATCAGTGAAGGTGGCAGTGCCTCTGTGAAAACAGATTTAAGAAGGATCAAAAGTTACTGCACAGGAGCAACTGCAGCCAGAGAGAGAGGTGAGAATATGTGAGAGAAACTCTGCAGACACCAAGGTCAGTGAAGGAGGGGGTGGAGGTGCTCCAGCTGATTCAGTGGCTTTTGGTGGGCCCTGACATGCAAACAGGGTCAACCCACTATTGAGGTGTAGAGAGGGAGGATCCTAGTAGTAGTCTTCAAATACATAGATTCTTAAGAGAGTAGTCTATATGCTATGCCTAAGGAAATATACTGGATTTAAATTTCAGGAAGGACAATTGAAATTAGAAAATAAGGCTTCCTGGTAGTAAGGAGAAGTAATGAACAGATTACTGAGTGGCATTTCTAGCATGGTCAATAGAAGAATTTATAAATGCATTAGTTGGGAATGCCATAGTCCTAATTAATCCTGTATAGGAAATGGAGAGAGTTTGCATGATCAGTCCAAATCTCTTCTAGTCCCATTAATCTAAGACTTCAGGTTCAGCTATAGACAATAAACTGGGAAAAATCTTACTCCATTTAATGAAGCTTTGAAATTTTCTGTTTACAGTAAAATATGACAGCTATGACACTGTGAATGAGTTTAAGAAGAAAATTTCTTGGAATAGGTTTTCTATTTAAGAAATACAGTTTTATAAATAGGAAAACACTCTATAATGTTAAATGAAGATTATGGTCTCATATTTAAGATTTGAGCAGATCTCAAATTTGCATAGAACCTTAGTACTCCAGATTTTATGATGCCTTGGAAATAGAATGATTGTTATTGAAAATCCTGATAAACTCAGCAAACTTTTTTAAGTAACTGTGACTTCTTTCTGTAATAGGCCCAGTGCTTGTGAGAAAATGTGCTTTAGAATGAGAAGTAAATGTTGTGGGGTTTTTGAGGCTTAACAGATATTTTATTGAAACTGCCAATAAAAGAATATAGTTGATACAGAATTATATGAAATGACATAGATAAGCACTTTCTGTGAAATTTTTGCAAACTGAAAGTAGTGTATTTTAGTCAGTGGAAGCTGATCATAAATTGGATTTCAGCCTATTTGGCACATAAAAACTACATCTTGACCTTGCAGGGGAGATTAAACCTCAGTCTCTTAAAAGGACTGTTTGCTGAATTTTAGAGAAAAGTATGTAAATTCAGTTAATAAATCTTGGCAACTTTCCCATAGGAATAGGCTTAAAATAATTAGAAGAGTACCAATGAAATGAATATTAAAGTGGTCTGAATTGACTATGGATTTTTTAAGACATGAAAAATAATTCTGATTTTCAAGCAAATGCACCAGCTAAGTGAAATCATATTATTCTGAATCAAAACACACAGGGGTTTACAAGGGAATTTACTTCGCTTTAGGAATTCAGGAGCTTCGTTTGCACATTATGCTTAAACCTTGGCTTGGAGAGAATCTGTTGGAGAGAATCTGAACTACACTTGTGCCCATCCAGGACATTTATCAGTTATAGGAAAACTATGAAAAGCAGTCATATAAAACATGCTGTAATAGTTCAGTTTTTTCTGGGTTTTTTCTGGTTTTGTGTTTTGTTTTTTTTTTTTTTTTTTTAATTTCAATGACATTTTGTAGAAGAATTGCTGGAATTCTTAACTTTTGTTAAATCTTTAGGTTTCCAAAGTGTGAAATGTAAAGGAGTTCATGTAGTTATGGGTTTCACAGCAGTTCAGATCTCAACATAAAGCCTGGGTTACCTATACAGGAGAATACAAAGTAAAGGTATTGAGTTTACACTAGATTTGGCATTCTGGTTTAGGCAAAGACTAGGCATGGCTGCAAAGGAAGGCCAGATATTCAGAACAAAATATGCCATGACGGTTTACATCTTAAAACAACAGCTGAGGTCTAATACAGATTATGAAGACAAATTCACTGGTGAAGTCAGTGTAATCAGGAGTTTTATTATAGATGGATAAGCACCAGTTTATTGTGTAATCTACTTATGTAGAAGATGTAATCCAGGTTGATGGACATTCTGTGCTTGGCCAAGCTCAGGAAAGAGCAATACTGGAAGCTGGAAGTTGAGATTAATTTGCACTTGTATACTTGACTAGAGATTTCCAGTGTTATTCTTGTGTTTTAAGAAAAAAAGATTTAAGATGAGCTTTACTGACATGATTACTAAATGGATTTATGCTGTTTTTAGAAGCTGGCTGGAACTGTTGAAGGATACGGAGAAAACAAACTAATGGCTTTCAGATTAAAGTCTTATATAATAATCCATATATTCTGACTTAAATAAATGCCTAATACGTGTGAAACTCCAGCAGACCTTGATTAGGGTGCAAGGTTCTACATATGCTATGTGCTACTGGTTCTACTCAGAGCAGATGACTGGTTTTTAGAGTAAGGAAAATATATAAGGGAACACAGTTCGGTTATCATAAGTAAGAGACTAAACTTGGAATGATACCTGCGCTGATTTGGAAAAATACTTGACAGGCTGTGGAATAAAACGTTCCCTTGGATTTAAGAGAGGTGAATGATATTGTTTGACTTGTGAGCATTTTTATTCATTTCAGAGCATTATTGCATGCAAAAATGCATCCCATTTTGATTCAGACTTGTCATATGATTTGTTCTTACAAAAACATTTCCAATTCACTGATGGGAAACAGAAGCTATGAGCAGGTTTAGAAAGCAATCTCTCTCAACTAGATTTGCCCTGGAGTGTTATTGAGAGTAATAGGAGAACCCCATGAAAAGTTACAGCCTTATAAAATATAGTGGACTTTACCCTATTCCATATTTATGAGCTTTAGTGTCAATACAGGGCTGTTATGAAGTTGAAATCGTACAAACATTCTTAGGGTTTGACCCTGCCAACATTAACTCAATGTTGTAGTAGTAATTTTAATCACATACTTCTGTATGTGCAGGGCTGGATCTTTAATCCTTATTTTATGCTCTTGTTAGTCACTAGGTAAAAGCAAAGACACATGCAAAGGGAAGAAATTTAGCAAGTATAGCTTTAGTCCAGAGGTGTACTGCACTGGAAAGTTTGAAGAAAATTGGTTCAGCTATTTTTGAGTTAATCAAGTGTTTTTCAGCTGTTACAAAAATTGTTTCAGCTATTTCATGCTTGGGTAGCTCAGTCTTGTTTAAAAACATCATACCTGATGTGCATGTAGTTGTGAAGTAGAAATGTGCATTCTGCTTTGTGAGAAGGAAGATCCTTTGAAATATTAGAGGTGATAATCATAAAACATTCAGGGAGAGGGTTTTATTACCTCCTATTTTACTCTGGAAGAGGACTGCAGCACAATCTGCTCCCTCCAAGCCTTGTGTACATGAAGTTTTCCTACAGCTTTAGAAAAGTCTTCCAACATTTCTAAAAGCAGAGCAGTGGAGGATGGATTTCAAAGGTGGGGCTGAACTTTTTTTATTTGTCCTGATTTAATGTGCTATGAAAGGTAAGTGTTGCTGGATCTGACCTATTTGTGAAACTAATTGCTGAGCCTGATACTACAACGTGTGTGGAACTGCATTGCCTTTTGGACATCAAGTGTGTTCTTAAAGGCCTCAAACAGGCCTCAAGTCTTCAATAGTGATTAAAGAACCACAATGCCTTGTAATTGAGTAAAGAAAGATTTTTACAGTGTTAATTTCGTGCTGGAAGGGCTTTCCCTTAACTAAAAATTTTTTATCTTTTCTTAATTTTTTTCTTGTGCTTGGATACTTCTGCAATGTGTGTTCACACTATGTGTCAATTTTTTTTCCTTACCCAAATATATTTATATATTTTTTATAGATGGTGTATTTAAGAGTACATATTTTTAAAAAAATTATACCTTTTTATTGGCAACTACCACACTGCAAAACAATTATGTTATGGGCTAAAAGTGTGCATGCCGTGCTAAGCCAGAGTTCCTTTGCTTAGAATATATACAGGAGGTTTGATAGCATTCTTTTGCTTTCCTGGGCTATGCATACAAATTAATGTAGGTATTCTAGTAGTGGAAATGTTTGCTGAGATCCTCTTGTTAGAGAGGAAGTTAGAGAGAAACAATACATTTACACAAGCAGAAGGTCAGTTTTAATCCTCACTACTCAAGAAATACATTTAGATTTATCATAGAAGGTTTTCCACACAAAAAAGAAAGGTAAGAAGAGGCCAAATCTATTTGTTATTTTCCCTTATTGCTCAACCAGCCTCTAGATAATAAAGTTCATGGAATTTCTTGAGCCTGATATGATCTGTCTATTTAGAAGCTCTTAATGGAGCCTTCTCTTAAGCTCATATCCATACTACTTAGAGTTTTGGGGGAATTTCAGTAGTATCACTTGCTTTGGGAATAACCATAGCTTTTTGCTGGCTTTGAGCTTGTTTCCAGCTGGTTTCATTGAATAATTGCCAGCTCTTCAAATGGCTATTTCTTACTGGTAGATAGGCAAACTGTGCCAATCTAACCTTCCTGTAATAATCATTATTTATAAACATATTCTTCAAAACTCCATAGTAAGTTAAAAATTGGTAAATAAGTTGTCTTTACAAAATGGAATATTTTATAGCTATTGTCATGGGTTCAGCAGTAGCAATCATTTTTCCCCTTCTTGGTAGCTGATGCAGCACTGTGTTTTTTGACTTGTGGCCTGAGAACACTGCTGATAACACCAATGTTTTTAGTTATGGCTTGGTGATGTTTGGTCTGGCCAAGGACTTTCGGAGCCTCATGCTCTGCCAGGGAGGAGGGGAAGCCGGGAGGAAGCAGAG
>JAOEHY010040205.1:0-17918 GCA_025447955.1 Psilopsiagon aurifrons | reverse complement strand
ACTCCCATTTTAATTTTTTTTTTTTTTTTTTTTTTTTTTTTTTTTAATTTGTATGTGTTGGAGCTTAAGTATGTCTGTGCACTGCAACTTTGTGATAAAGTGAATGCTATTTTGGAAGGAATAAAGAGCTACTTCCACTTTAAAAATATTTCCATTTATTCTTAATCCTGCTTAGTTGTAATACTTTTCAAGTGTGCCAACAGGTACCTCTCTGTTGAAATGTTAATTATGAATTTATTCTGTGAAAATAAGAAACTCAGACTAAGAAAATTATGATGAGTTTGAACATATGCACGATTCCATCATGAATAGAGCAGCCTTGTGAATAAGATTTTCTCCATGAATAACATGCTGGAATACTTGGCTTTGATTTGCTTGAGTTAAAATATAATTAAGGCAGTGCACAAAGTTATGATCTCTGTCTCTTTCATGAACTTAAGCTTTGACTGAATTAATTTTTCCAGTCTTATATAAGTATATTTATAGATAGGAACATGTAGAGTCTGATTCAAAGCTTTCTGAAATCTGAAAGACTTCAGCAAATCACAGCCAGGTCTGGAGGAGCGTAGCTGCCATGATCCTGCAAGACAGTGAACCTCATGAAGACTGTTATAAATCCACAGAGACCATTGTCCATACTGACTGTTCATTTTAGGAAATTTGAATGATTTAGGCAGCCTAAGCATTGTTTAGAAGGCAACCTGCACTTTTCATACCAGTTCTCTCTCTTCTCTTACATTTGTGAGCTTAACAAATCACATTCCATACCATAATTCTTGAAATTCTTGGAATCCTGGAAATGCAGAATTAGAAATGGTGTCTTAATCTTCACATGCAACCCCCTGACATTATGGACATGGTGTCATATACTTACTGACATAATTTTTTTGGAATAGTATATATATAGTAATTAGACTTTTTATCCCTGGCGCTTTACCTGGAAGATGGTTTCAGAATCTCCCTTGTTTCGTATCTTACAAATTAACAGCAGTTTCTAATGCTTTATTACTGTGTAAACACCCTCCTTGAGTTTATATAACTCTTTTCTCTCTCATGTCTGTACACTAGTTTATGTCTAGGCACCAATCACATGCGCTTGTACTACAAGAGGAATTTTTCTATTGTCTGATAAGCTCTCATTTCCCCTCATTATCTTAGTGATCCTTGGCTATGCCTGTTCCAATTTCATATCTTCCTTGAAGATAGATGACCAGAACTTTACACGATATTGCAAGTTAAGTCCCATCAGGGCTCAGTATGTACATATATAGTGGAATTAATGCTTTTGTATCTCAAATGGAAACACTTTGACCAATGTGTTGCTGGATGACATTTGAATTTTTCAGCGCTTGCCATCCCTCGCCAGCTTATAGTCATCCTGTGATCAGTTTGTACACCTGTGTCTCTCTCTTCCCAGTCAATTCTAGCTGACAAGTTCTTAGTCAGAAGCAGAAATGCTCATTCATAGTCTTCAGTGACCTTCCTCTTTTTATGAAAAATTTAATTTACTCCCACACTCAGGACCATGCAGTTCTTTTTGTGAAATACCCTAATTCTCTATCGTATGGACAATGCCTTTTAGCCTTTTTGTCTTAGGAATACTTCATCATCTTCTTTTACTTTTTTTTTTTTTTTTTTTTTTTTTTAATCCAAGGTTATTTACACAAAAAAATTAATAAGATTGGTCCAAGGCCAACGATTGGTTAGCTCTTGTCAGACTAGATTTTTGCTGTTCAATACTTCTTTACTAGCCAGTTCTTTACTCACAGCTACAGTATTATCCCTTTTCCCAACCATCATTAATGTTTCTTCATATGACAATGCATTTGCTGTATTTGTCGCATTTATTTATGACATTGGTATTTTACTGAACTCCAAATGGACGTAAACTAATGTCTTTTCTTTGTTTAGGTTACCTAGACCAAGCAGCATAGGTGACCTAGCCTGGCTGGATTTTTGTTGGACAAAGATCATGTATTATCTTATATTTTTTCAACTTTAATTATGCTAGCTTTGAAAATTGTACTGCATGCTTGCATGGCTTTAAGATTAAGCTGGATACCCTGTTCTCTAAACTCAGTGGTCCTACATCTAGTGTTGTACATGAACTAAATATATTTATTGCAGACTTAGGTGTCATATCACTGTGCTTTCCATAGTAGTTCAGCACACAAAAGCCACAATTAATTCAACATTCTCTTGAGTGATATTGAAGTAAAAACAAGGGCTTGGAAAGAATCATTAGTATATGACCTAAAGCATTCCTGAAGTAAAGGACAAAAGTAAACCTTTGAAAAATGTTTTCTACAGTACAGCAGCAACAGTTAATTTCTCAGAGCATAGGTAATGATGATTGTATATCAATATTTTTGCTTTGGAAGAAATCTATGTATGCTTTTTCAGGAAAACTGGGCATTCTTTACTACCAAATATTGAACAGGATTGGACCAATAGTGAATAAAGAACAATTTCACTAAAAGTTTTTGTTTCCATCAGGCTCCTTAACCATTGCTTAAACTCAGCATTTTTCTTGAATGAAAATTGTTTTCATAGTGGAAAATATCCAGAAAGGTTTATACTATAAAGGAAAGCATTGAACATTGAATCACTTCAGCATCATAAAACTAAGTCAGATTTCTGTCTTTAATATATTTAATTTCAGACAGCCATGGAAGTTGTGAATGGTCCATCTCTGGTGGTGTTCAAGACCGGGTTGGACAGAGCCTTGGGTAGCATGATTTAGTGGGACGTGTCCCTGCCCATGGCAGGGGTGTTGGAACTAGATGATCTTAAGGTCCTTTCCAACCCTAACTATTCTATGATTCTAGGATCATATGTTTCCAGAGTGTTATTATTCTTGACTGCACTGGAACATACAGTGTCTCTTTAACAGCTGTGCAGCTGAAATTCATTGTTATTGCTTCTTCTCTTCTCTTTTTTTTTTAATTTGCAAATTCAATTTTAAAACTCCTGAAAAAATGATACAGCAAATTTCAATACCTGAAGAAACAATAGGATGTAGAATGGCAAATACCTTGCAATAAATCAGACAGCAGAGACACAGGGGAATAAAAGAGTCTCATTGGCATTAATTTGTCTTTCTTTTTTCTTTCTTTCTTTTTTTTTTATTCCCTTCTAAAAAGCCCTCAATTACAGTATAAACTGAATAAGAAAGTAAAAGGTTGGTTCAGAAGCCAGGTTATCAATGTAATACAGAAAGCAATTGTGAAAGCTAATAGATGAAGTGTATATGGCCTTCACATTGGATTACTGACCAGCGCAGTATATTAGCAAAATACTGTGCAATGTACTCAATAACATAATAAGATATCTTTCTTATTATAATACAAAAGGCATTAATGTAATACAAATATTCATTCTAGCCAGTCTTATCAGGGATTTCCATGTTGTATTTCTAGCCCAGTCTTCTGCTTATTGTTGCTTATACGTAATGGTATAAGTGTAAAATGGAGCACACTTTTGAAATGAGGGGGCCTAAGGTAATGAAGGAGAAATAAGGGAATGAAAACAAGACATAGAGGAAAATAAAATGGGAGAAAATGAGAGAATGGGAGGAGAATATGAGATAGACTTTGTCAAAGTAGGTAAGTAAATAGGAACACATTTTAAAAATAAGAAATAAAGGAAAATTAATGCCAAGAGGTAAGCTTGTCAGTTCTTACGTCCAAATGTTAAGATCAAATTTTCACTTCTGGCTGAACTGATTTTAGCTCAGGTACTCAGATGTTAAATGTGCATGAAAATGTCCTTTTGTCATAGTTTCAACAACTTGCTCATTGGAAATGCACTTACAGAAGGAAATTAAAACTGATGTATCATTAAATATCAGAATTCAGATTCAGGTGCTGAAAAGTCAGATTTTGTTAACATGAAGTTTAAGACTTAATGGAAAATGTTTTATATTTTGCTTATGCTTTTGTCTGTTTGGGTAAAAATGCATTTATACATTGGTATTACGTTTGTATTAATGCAGCTTATTTCAGTGATCTTTTGTGATAACTGTATTCTCAAATCAATACTTTCAGCAGTTTTGCTTCCCTCTGAAACTAACCAAATACTTACAGGAGATGTCACTACCTCTGAAGGTGTCATTAGATTGTTCTTAGCATACATGTGTTATCTGAAAGAGAGAATTTAATCTTTGATCGTTTTTCATCTATGTTTCGATGGAATGAAAAGTGCTTCTGACTAGTTATTCTGCTACATTAGGTCCTTATTCTCCTGATAATTGTGAACATGGAGTCACTCTTAATTCTCCTGAGGGTCAGGTCTTTGAGTCGCAGCATTATTTGTAAAATCAATGAATATATGGCTGCATATAAAAATGGCCACATGATTAAACAAAGGAGCCACCAGTAGTATGATATCAATACCAAACGCCTTCTTATGCACATGCATGTCCAAATCTAGACAGCATATTTGGAGGTTTAAACATGAAAGCTCTTTCAAAATTTCTGCTAAATGCAAGACAGTGATTGATTGGGTCATAAATGTGCTTGTGCTATGAAAGAAAATAATGCTAGCTAATAAAAAAGAAAACAAAATATTGCTGTTGAAGTGTCAGAACTCAGCTGTTTGCTTCTTTTCACAACTGCTCCTCCCTATCTTATTTGCAAGCTCTCTTCCTTTTATAAATGCCAAGCACAGATCATCACTGGTATCTAGTATCCAAAACCTATGGAATAAACATCTCATCAAAAGCTCAGTGAGGTTTTCCGTTTGTTTCACAGAAAAAACCCTCATATAAATGCTTGAAAAGCAGCTCTATCAATAAGTAGCAATGGCATTTTGCTGTCTGTGGCAACTACTGAAGAAGATGCTAGACAAAAACTTTTTTTCAGTTATTTATGTTAAATTGGTCAGGGTTTGGAGCCAGCAATTTTTCTGTCAATTCAGGGAAGTCACTGCTTCACTCCTCTGCAAAAGTAAAACGTATTCAGTTTTGTATCAGAAAGTATGCATATTGTCTTGTTAGGCTATATCAGCCCAATACCGAGCCATCTGCTCTTTAATCAGCCTTTATGGATGTTTATCTAGTTCATTCCAATGATGTGAGTTGAGGGCTGCCTTCTCCGATCTGTTAAAAAATGTAACTATTGTCTCAGCTGCAGAGTAATTCCTAATATCTCATCTACTATTTAAGTCAATTAATTCTTGCCCTGTTTCTAGGGGACATAGAAATAGTCTGATTTGTGTCTTTTTTAAACCTTCTGTTTATATAGCCTAAAACTCATCATGTCTACCTTCATCAGTCTCTGCTTTGTATTAAGGAAGTAAAATAATTTTAGGCTCACTTCATTAATCCTGCTTTACAACCTCTCTTTCTTTTTTTTTTTTTTCTCTTCTCTCCTGTAGACCTTCTCCCTGAAGCTGGGTCAGGATTGTAGTCTTTGTCTATGGCAAGTGAACATAATGGAAGCAGCTCATAGCATGTCTTATGTCTGATACCACTGGTTTATCCAGTTCAGTTTGTTTGCTTTCTTTGGGCAGGATATGTGTCAAAGGAGTACATTTTTATGTGGAGAATCCAAGTTAGGTCTGAATATGCTATGTTGAGCACTGGAGCTCTACAAAGACATTAATTGCATTTGCACAGTTCTCTGCATGCATTAACTAACTGCACTAAAACAACAAAACTGCTGCTGTTTTGTTCACAGTTCACATGAATATCTCCTCATGACAGACACTGCTTGAAATGGTATGGAAGCATTCGTTTGTAAAGCACCTTGCACACCTGGAGAGAGATAGGTAAGGCAAAAAAATACCCTGAAAAGTACAGATATTTATTTTCCTAACTTGAAGAATAAACAAAACTTTATATATTAAGAAAAACAAATAGTCACTTATTACTCATGATACACACTGTCTGTCCTTCCCTACCGCTTTCTCAATTAATGTGTTGCTGTATTGCCAGAACATGTATTAGAAGTCTGAAAAATCCCTATTTGCCTAATGAGTTTCACTCATTTCACAGTAGTCCTAGTGTTGGGCAGGCACTGGTTTTAGTAGTTATATTTGTCAATTATCCTGGATAGAGCTCTCAAAATAACCTTAAATGCCATTTTAGGGTCAACAACAAATAGATACCTGAATCTTTTAAGAACATTTGACAATTTAACTCATATTAATCTATTCAGAGGCCAGTTACATCAAGGTCTTATTTTTCATTTTTTGCAAATGAGGCACTTTTAATGACAAAAAACCCCAAACCTCCAAACTTTATGCTATTTCTTATAGACCTAGTTTTAGACAACATTTTCTCCCGAATAATGAAGTCAGGAGTAGAGTACAGACTTGCTGATACTCCTCCACGAAAGTATGCTTTCCTATTTCTTGTGTTTCTACTTTCAAATACAGAGCTTCTACAGAATATTTTACTTTCATTTTGGCTGATTACCAATTACGTATTTAACAAAGTTGTCAATATTCTAGGCTACCCTTTTCTGCAGGAAAGCATTTTTGAGGGGAGTTGGAACTTGGTGTCTCTTAATGTGGGAAATATTATCCACTTTGTGTATTTCCACTTCTTCATTTCATCCTGAGATACGTACAAACTTGGTCATAACAAACTGAACCAGGATCTCCCTGATATGTCTGTGATTTTCAATTTAGGAATTAGAAGAAAAGAAAAAAGAGAGGGAAATGGCTATTTTAAAGGTAACTGTTGCATATGTGTCCTTCGCAGTCACGTCATTTTTTTCCTTTGGTGTTTGACAAAGAATCTGACAATGCTGAGTGAGGGCTGCAAAAATCATTTCCTGCTGCCTGAAGCAGCCTGTGTTTCTGGTGAGGTGAGAGCACAGTTCAGAGTCATCTGTTACACGAATGAGAAGATGCACACATTTCAGGAGGAAAGCAGATGAAGAGGGTTTTCTTTCCACTTCAGTAACTCACAGCAGGTATTATAGATTTATTTCCCCTTCTCATGTTGCTTTCATTTTGTTGGATTGTATCAAGGCATTGGGATATACTATTTAACTTTAGGTGTAGGAAAAAGACCAGTGGTGGTTACTTCATTCAAACTAATATTTTCCATTGCAGTATTTACCTCCCAGTTGGAGGAAACTGTAGAGACACTACATCACTGGATAGCAAGTAATTTAAATGTAACCTGTAAAATCTGTTGCTAGATCTCAAGAAAACCTACAAGGCTCATATAAATCCTTCTGATTGAACATGCAAAACTTTTTCCAGCGGTCTTACACTTGCCCACTGCCGTTTTGTCTTCCATTCATTCAATTTCCTCCCTGTTCCTTGTCCTTATGTATAAGATCAAAGGTTCCTGACCACATCTGCAAAATCCCCTCATGTTTACCTTCAAGCATCCCCTTAAAATTAAGACTGGTTAAAAGATGGGATTTACCTTTTCTGCTTTCCTTCTAAATCTCCCTCCTTCTGGTCCAGATCCTGCTGACCCTTCCTCTGACCCCCATCATACCCCGATATCACTTTGTCTCTTACAACCACTAGGGAGAGGATTAGAAGGAGCTGAGGAAGGGTGGTGCAAAATGGCCTGGAAGTTAGGAAAGAAGATAAAACTGGAGAGGAACTTGAGAGCAGAGGAGAAAGATACAGAGGAAATTTGTGGGAAGTATTCGCTGAATCAGACAAAATTTTCCCATGTAGTGGACTATTGACAAACTCATCAACTCTTTGTTATTTTTTTATTCACTATTTTTGTGCTATGATGATAAAGATTTTCCTGCTCATTGGCCAGATGCCTCATGGTTTTTTTAAGCAAATATATAAAAAAGAAAAAGTTCCAAGCATCATCCTATGCATTGAAAGGTTTTGAGTTGCCTCCTGCTTTAGCAGCTAGATCAACAGGAAAATCTAGCCAAAGCTGCTTTGATTCTAGCAAGAGCATGTAGGGCTGTTCTCTCACTGGATGGCCAGCTGGCTTGCTTCAGCAATGTTTGTGTCATTACATCCTCTTAGCCTCCAAAACAGGGTGGTGACATTCACCTTATCTGTTGGAACTGATCCCCAAACTCAGCTAACTGCCAGACCGCATCTGCGAATTTGTTAGGGTTTGGCTAGTTGGCATAAGCCATGACTGTCCCAGGGACTGTTCTAGCAGTTAAACAGTCTGTATGATTAAATCCCAGGCATGCTTCCTGCCACTGATCGATTTAGAAGTGTAGATTTAGTTAAATACTGCTTTTTTTCTGGAACAAGGAAGTAATTCTTTGCTATTAAAGGCCTGGAATTTAAAATGCTACAGACACCACATCATGCCATAATTTTATGTTAGTATTTTAAAAAGTGAATACTCTACGACTGCTGAGCTGGAATTTGGCATTTTCCAGTTGTTACAAGTAACGATGAAACTTGGATATACCTGGAATACCCACGTGGGCTATATTGGCTCCTTTCAGGGTGTGTTTTGGTTTTCAAATGTCAACATTCTTAAGAAAATGGAGAATTGTTGAAGTTTTGTAGGTACAGCATGAGATACCTGCAACTGGAGCTTTTATGTTTCGTGAGTTAACAGAGCGGAAACAATAATCCTGGGTAGTGAGCTGCTTAGGAATGGTCTGCATGCACAAACGTGGGGACTGGGTGTGCTAAGGCTGACTTAGCCTACTGCCTTGTTGGGATGTTTTGGACTGAGCATAGCTAACACATCCAAACTGTTTCCCAGATCTCATCTAATGAATGCAATTCTACTGCAGGTGTCCCTGCAGGGCACTTGCATTCTGCCTGGAGGAGGTTACACCTTGGAGATAATACTTGTCTCTATACCAGTATGCTAGATTTTCCTGTGCTCCTAACACCAGCAAGGGGAAATGAAAAAACAGTTGGAAGAACTTACCATTGGTTATGTTTGGAAAAATCCACCAAGATTTAAAACGTGGACAAGAATGGGCTTAGCAAGCAAACACCACCAGGGAATGTGGTGGATTCTACTCCATCACCTTATTTTGGATATATGGGAGTTAAATGTTCCTCACATAGAGCTTATTTTGGGACAGTAGATCTCCAACTTCTGGAAAACAGGAAACTATGGAACTTCTGGTGGTGGGAGGGATGGGGTTTAAAAATATATTTTTCTGTTCCACTTTAGTCAGCCCTACAGTTAATAAAATTTTTCTTATTTCAGGGTGGAGGTCCTCATTTCTTGAGGTGAAGGATCCTAAATTATTTTACCTTGAAGATTCAGCTGAATAGCTGTGACACCTTTCCATGTGTAGATACAATTTAGTTATGAATCATCTACCTATGGCTGGGTCAGCATTATAGTGGCCTCAGCTCTCATTAGCGTACGACAGCAGATGAGAGATGTTGATACTAGGAAGACAGAGCTATTCTAAACAAACGTATTCTATCTTTCTTTGCTGCTTTCCTTGCTCATTGCCAGCTCTGTAATTTCTACTATCTGGTTTTGTGTGCTTAAATTACCCTTCTGTGCATTTTTAATCTTTACCGTATTACCTTGTTTTCCATTTGGCATAAGTATACTTCGCTTATTTGTTCCACATTGTTTGTATACCTCTGGAGAAATTACAATTCTGCAATTAATTTAAATAATTGCATTCTAAGTGCATGAGAAACAAACCATATGATCCTGGTCATTCTTGCCATATGTATTGGAACAACTTGCAGCTACATGTTAGCAACCAGACTCCTGTAAAAATTCTGCACAGAAATATGTACAGTGGCCTATTAGACATTATTTCTTATGTTTCTGCATAGTTTTGAGTAAATTTGTGTAAGCCTACACAGATAATTTGATATGAATGACCTGCTTGTTGGCTTGTTTCTTCAGCTCCACACACAATGTGCACAGTATTCTGCAACAAAATCATGTTTAGACAAGTTTTAGCCTCTTTGTTAAGAACTCCTGTCCAGCCATATGCCAGACTATCGAGGCTGCAGCAAGCTAGTGAGTGAAGATTCAGGCTCCTATGTCTAAGGATGCCAAATTATTTTAAAATATTAACAGAACCTCATTTATCTGGAGGCTGTGGAAAATGAATGGAGAAGTGACTTATTTCTAGGAATCTCAAAAGATGCTTGGTACAAACTTTTTGAAAGCTGAAAGAGTGTGATTTCAGTGGTGTGTCCACACAAAAAGGACAGAATGTAGACGGAAAATCTGCATCTCATGGGTCATTTGGGACTGAATCAAGGGTTCTATATTTATAGATTTGAGCAATTCTTTTTATGTGATTATTATTATGAAGAAAATGTTCATTTCCTCACATTTTCATATTTGATCTCAGGCCTTCCTTTTTTTTTTTTTTTTCTTTTTCTTTTTCTCTTTCCCTTTTTTTTCTTTTTCTTTTCCTTTTTCTTTTTCTTTTTCTTTTTTTTTCTTTTTCTTTTTCTTTTTCTTTTTTTTTCTTTTTCTTTTTTTTCTTTTTCTTTCCTTTTCCTTTTTTTCCCCCATCTTCTGTTTCTTCTTCCATTACCTCTGCTTCTATCCTTTTATATCTTTCACTCCTTTGTACTCTCCTCATCCTGAAACACCCCACTAAGCCTCCAGCTGAGCAACTTCCAATGAAAATGTCAGCACACCATACTCTGCTCCCAGTTGTGCTTTTACCTTCAACAAGGGAATTCATACAAATGAAGAAGAATGCCTGATGCCACGAAGTCTTGGAAGTTCACTTTTTCCCAGGGAAAACAAAGAAGAGAGTACTTAGGGGCTCTTGTGGGATAGCTAGTGGGATTCAGCTGCCATTGGGCTCTGATGTTTCTTGAAGCAAGATGTGCATCAGAACAAAACCCAGAGGTTGAGCTTTTAACTCATAGGCTTGTCCTATGCAGAGTAATTAGTATTGATTGGGTACTTAAACTACCCATGATAGTCAATGTAGAAACATGAAAGGAGAAAACTTACTCAAATTTATTGGTGAGAACAAGTGATACTAATAAAAAAAGCAGAAGGAGTAAGTCTATTCTTGTAGACTGGATCCTGGTTATTGGAAAAAAACTAGTCAGGAAAAGGAAAGTGAAAGGCCACCTGGGTGACCAAAAGCATTCAATACTAAATTCTTGATTTACACGAGAAACAAGGATGGAGAGTGATAAAAAAAGGTTTTCAGGAAAGAAGTCTTCAATTGACTGTTCAGAATGACCTGCAGGGAAGCAAGCATACTAGGAAGTGGTCTGGAAGTATTTTAATGTAATCATTATCCTGTCATGAACAACATCACTGAAGGGTAGCTATAGTGACTTAGCAAAATCATGATATATTTCAAAACAAGGCCATTTAGCAGTCATCATACAGAAGAAAAAACATCCTCAGTAACTAGGAACAAATGTAATAGCACAATGCATGTAGTAAAAAAATCAGAAAGTTTAGGAGTCAGGCAGAGGAAAATAACCAAGCACGTTCTCCAAATATGTACATTGAAAATAAAATTATAATGTAAAATGATTCAGTGGGGAAAGTTGAACTTGCTACATACAGTAAAGCAACTATTACTTTGAGCTCTTTAAATGGGAATGTTGTGTCCAAGCTGTAATCTTCTCCTCAGGGCTGATAAGCTTTCGACAGGACACCACTCTCAGGCAAGATGTGGATCTCTTAAAGAATATCTAGACGAAAGAAATGAAAATTTTAAAATAAGCCTGCAAGCTTGGAAAAATGGGTTTGCCTTATCTTGAGAAGCCTGATAGGGGCTAAAGAGATGATCGGAAAACAACTTTCCAGTACATAAAAGTAGCTGCAAAGATGAAATTAAATGAAATAAACAGTTCTGTGTCTCCACAGTAGGTAGAATCAGAAATAATGAATCTGAATTGCACCAGCAGTCCTTAGAACCATGTGTCCTTTCTTCAAAAAAAAGCTGAATATGGGAGGATATTGCACAGGAAAATGGTGGATTCTCCACATCAATGGAGGATTCAGGATGAGAGAGTCTGATTTTCAGACTCAAGTATTTTCTTGAGAGTTGAAGAAATTCGGAATTAAGAAGCAGACGAATGCAGGTGTTTAGGCAGAGCTCATCTCCTGTATGAGGCTTTCATATTCACAGAAATTCATTAATTAAAGTGCTGGAAAAAATTGAAAGCAGATGATTTTTGTACTAATTGCTCTAAAGATGCCAAAATAAGAATCTTTATTGATATTTAAGTGTATTCCTTAGTACTCCAGCATTTGGGTGCATAATAATGTCAATATTCACAATGTCTGTGTTTTTTCCTTTAGAATTAGGCTGTTATGCTGAACAATTTATGTGTCTTAATGACTGCAGCTGCACTGCTAAAGAAAACACATGGGAAATTGTGGCTCTCAGACCTGCCGGTTTGGTCTAGCTCATGTCCTCACTGAGAAAAATTTTAGCAGAAAAATCCAGTTTGGCTATGCCCAATCTGTTATGGCAATGGATACTGCTTCAAATATACACTCCCAGAAAATAACTGTGAAAAATATTGCAGACAACACAGACCAGGGCTAATCCTGACAGGTAATTGAACATGATGGCTTGCATTTTGGGATTAAGCAAAATTTTACTGACGCCTTTTCTTATAGACAAAAGAACCAGGAGGTTGCATGAGAGACTCAGATTTAATTTTCAAATACAGTATGTTTATAACCCTGCCCCTTGTAAAGGAACTTGTGTGAGAGAAAAGAGAACTATTTACAAAGAGAATTATTTAAAAAGAGAGCTGTTTACTAAGTTGAAAGAAAACAGAGAACATATTTTTAAAGCCAATTTCATGATTTTCATGGCTTGACTCATGATTTTGAAAAGCTTATGGTTGGAAACATTTCAAGATTTGTGAAACATTTTCAGCTAAATATTATTATATCTTTAATATATAAATCCAAATCCTTTCCCAGCAAAAAAAATGCACTTCCTGCTGAATCTAACAGAAGCTGCAATCCCCTTGAGAATTTGGCTCCAGTGTCTGATAAAAAATATGGACCTTGTAATGATTCAGGAATTTTAAAAAGTCATTACTAAGTAGGATGCCTGACAGAAATTGAACCACCTTATTTTTCTATGATGATACTCATGCGACGCACCCCACATTCATATTTTACTCTTGCTGTTAGACCTAAAGAAGTTACGTATGGCAGGGGGGTTAGAACTATACGATCTCAAGGTCCTTTCCAACCCTAACCATTCTATGATTCTATGATTCTCTGATACCTCACTTTGCTTTTGCCAGTATGAAGGGCTGAACGAAGTGCACAGACTGACTGTGGTCCAGAGGAGCTCATATTTCAGAATTGTGACAATGCACAGGTGTTTGAAGGAACTGGGCCCTGTGTCAGGAGTTGAATTATATAAATTATATAAAAGCCATCTTAACATTCACCTGAAGAGGTCTTCTGGCTAACCAGTGTAAAAAACAAGTGTAAAAAACAAGATACCTTTTTAGTTACCTTTTCTGTTAGACAGCTAACAGCTAACAACAGCACTAGTTTTTTCAACACTCATTAAATAGTACACAGCTAACTGCAGCCCAGTTACTAGCATTTGGACATGGCTAGGACAGTGGCAGTTCTGATTTTCATGATTATTAATATTAGCAGAGTTACTAGTGATTATATGGATTAATATTTTCAATAATCATAAGATTACAACATCATCTATGCCAACGAATGAATCAGTGCTCTTCAAGTAATATTGAAATGCTAAAATAAATACAACTTTGGGTAAAAAAGGAGGTCAGGCAGAAAGCCAAACTGGTACTGGAGAGGTGTGTAAAGTCAGATTCTGAAATGAAATTCACATTTTTCTTGTTATAATATATTGCTCTAGAGATATGATTCATCTGGTGACTCCGAAGTTTAATGCAGCATCGTTTCGGTAACTAAAATCACAATTCACATTTGAAAAGCAGAGTTGACTCTTTTAGCACATACCTGCAAGCAACACTAAAGTTAATGCAGTCTCCACTAGTTATTTTCCAACTACTAGACTGTCTCCCTGCCTTCTGCTTTTAAAGAAACAGAGTATAATCAGCTAGCTTTCTAAGGGGCTTAACAAGGTGAAAAATATTGCAATCACTCTCCTGGTTTACAATGCCTTTGCCATCCTGTAAAATAACAACATGGTGCCTGTCCTCACCTCCTGAGCTGATTCAATCTATTAGAGTTTAGTTGAGGCAAATTCTGCTAATAAAATGTTGTTCTGAATTAATTTTTCTGCCCACAATTTTCTTTTAAGCAGAGGAGTTTGTGTTTCCACAGTGAGTCCTTGCTGCCTGTGTTTTCTCTTTAGCTGAGTATGATACATGAACACCTTCTCCAATTGGATTATGAGCTGCCTTGTTGATGCTAATTTATTTAATTTATTCATTCTCCTTGCTCACTCTAATGATTTTTCACATGCTTCCTCTTCCACACTGACAAATGATAAAATGATAAAACAGCATAGTAAGCCCTATTTAAATACATCACCAGAACACCATGTCCCTTTTGTCTACAGATGCCTGGTACAATTTTGGGTGTTGTGCAGCCCTGACACAAGGTAATGCTTTGAAGCAAATTCAGGCTAGTCTGACAGCCACCAACTCATCTGACAAAAACAAAGCTGGAGACTACAAAGCATTGTTTATACTAATAAATTAAACATGCCCGGGACTGTTCTAGGGTGCAGAGGCCAAATGGGTGGACGTACTGTTACACTAAATCTCTCTCTCCAAAACAGGAGGGTTTGCATCTGGGCTGCTTATCAGAAGTGGTTCCTCCTGTTTCTGACAGACTCAGTTTGAGAGGTTGTTCATTGGTCTGAGCCAGCCCCCCCCCCCGGCGACCGACCTGGCAATTTCACCATCTGGTCAGTTGAGTTTTAGTATCCCAGGGGAGTCCCTGGCACTTTCAGAGAATCAGGCCAGACAAAACCTTGGAGTACTGCTCTCAGAGAGCTGCTTTAAATATAACTCTCTTTCTTGTAAGTCAGAACAAATTTTCACGTGATTCAGTGCAGCAGTTCTTGCTCAAAATCCATAAATATTAACAATATTTGCCGACCAGACTTCTGTAACCACGCGTTTTAATTAGCTTGCATCTTCCTCACTTGGGCATCATTGAATGATCCTGTCAGCAGTGCTGAACCATTAAATTGACTTGAAAAAAAGAAAAGCTTTTCTTTATGCTGAAACATGAACATTGCTTTCCTGAGTACATTGTGCCTGAAACTTTTTTTGTTTGTTTGTGTTAAAATTTTGAGGTAGTATATTATTAGATCAATAGATGAGAAAGGAGACCTGATAAGAGCACATTATTGTGACGTGCATTAAGAGAACAGTAATAGTGACACAGGTTTAATGACAGTGTGATACATAAGATAGAAAGTTGAGTACATACCGAGTGTTCATGAATAATAGAGTAGGAATGCATTGCCTGCTGTACTTTTTCTATACCAGTAAATTGTATTTGGATAAAAATACCATGCTTAGCTATTCTAGAGAAATACTGATGAAAAACTAATGCTAGTGGAAGAATGCTTGTGTGCAAACAACATCAGTTAGGCTTTTCCAAGTTTTTTCTGATCTTTTTGCTTATTATTATCAAAAGTAGCTGAGGAGCAAATGGTCAGGAAATGGAGTTAAAAATGAAACCAGATTTGTTTTTCTCAATGACCATTGGCCCATGAGTGAGACTGAAGCATTTCAGGGCTGGAACAGATTGGGAAATACACTAATTATTCTGCCATAATTGACAGCTACACATGAAAGAGGGAAAAGTGGGGAAGGATGAAGCATTTCTCTTTCCTGTGCTGCATCCATTTCTCTTGTTAAAAGATGCAGGCCGGAATAGTGAATCTGGATCCACATTTGATACAAAATTGGGTACAACCTCCCCAGTGCTCAGTGTTGGTAGATGTTAACGCAACACACATGGCAGGAGATTAGGGTTTGTGGACAGCATTCTTAATATCCGCTGAGAAGGACAAACAGCTGTTTCTGGAAAGGGTTGTCGTGGAGTAAACTACTTTGTGATCAGCACCTATTAAAAAGATTGGAAAAACTTCACTTGGATGTGAACCCTGTTGTTGCCTTCTACTCACCTCAAAACAGGGATGCAGGAAGGAGTTCCCTGGGAACAGAATACAGAAGAACAGGAAAATTTCAGTGGAAGCAGAATACATCAGATGGTATCAATCCACATTTCTCACATTAGATGGCACCTCATTTCCTCGCACACTCTGTTTGGTTGCAGTGTGGAATGTAATTTATGCAAACTGGTCCATGGATAATTCTGAAAAGTAACAGGACTTGTAACCATGAAGTGGGTAACAAGCTCTGTGTTTCGAAGTGAGTAACAGTTCAAACAGTGTCCCAGCAAGGCTGATTGTCAAATAAAACTTACCAAAGGAGATTCATCAGTACAGTAACTTCAGGTTTACTGAACCTTTCTGGCCCATGCTCCTAGGCTTTGATTTTGATGCATACATGCTTTCATAAGATGTTCATAGGTGTTTTTTGCTTCTCTTTCATTGTCTTACCACCACAACTTTGATTTGTGTAACTTCTCAAGCACATTTATATTAAAAGCAAAACATATCTAAGAGAGGGAAAGTTCTTCTGGGATGCAACATATTCTTTTGGCCCTGTTGCAGCTGTGAATAGAAGACGGGCTCTTCCTGTGCTTAGGAAGATGGAGAGCTAGGAGAAAATACATCCTGTCTGACCATGGTTTGTTTGGAAAACCGTAAGTATACCCATAGAGTGGAAATAACATTTTCTTATCCCCATGGCCCACTGTGACAGGTAAGTACACAAAAGCTCAGATACAGCATAAGGATACGCAAGTCTTTGATTTCTGAATGCCTGCAAATGGGAGAAAACCAGAGAGGGAAACAAGATGGTCAGTGAATGGCAGGGCCTTAGCAGGTGCTTATTTTTTTGTTGTTGCCATTGAAATCAGTCTATAGGACAATGCTGCAGCAAGCACCACTTTTTATTTCTGATTTCCCAAAGATGTTCTTGTAGAAGGTAGCTTACCTTCCCCTCCCTTGCTGGCTACCTCTGGCTTTTCCTCCACAGCATACGAACATCCTCTGCATGCACTTAATGACCAGATGTTCTTTGTCTCGCTTTTCCTCCAAAACTAGGCTGGAGAGAAGGAAAAAAAGAAAAGAAAAGGGACTCAAAGTAAATCATGCAGGGATTACACTAACAGAAAATGATGCTCTTGCTATGGAAACTATTAAAGAAAACCTGATTTTGTCTTTATATACTAGGGTTCATTAACTTTCTCTCTGGTACAGCTAATGACCTGAACAGAAGCTGTGGTTCATTAGTGATCTTTCTCTCTCTGCCTGGCAGTTGAACAGAAAAAAGAAAGAGCTGGAAGGAGACATAGACTCTAAGCAAGACAGAACAGTTTTACATGATTTCAGGTTAGCAGAAGCAAATTTTCTTCTGTTCCTGTCCTTGAAATAAGAAAATTTACAGCTAAACTCATCCTTTATACCAGAATGGATTTACTCATCAAAAGAGGAGAAAAGACATTTTGTTTACCCTCCCTTCACTAATTTTTTGTTCAGGAACTGCCAGGATCTGCTTTGATCTCTGGAGTTTGCAGGATCTTAAGGTTTGTTCTGCCTAATGAGCAGCAGCTCTATGGGGTCATTTTGGCAGTAGGGAGCAGCTGCAGGGAGGTTCAGGAATATCCTGGCCTGATCTGCTTTGCAGGCGCCCAGCTCCTGCAGGAAATGCCTGGCAGTTTGCATTGGTGCAGCCATCTTCAGACTGCCTTTGTAATAATGTTCATCCAGCAGGATAAGGAAATGGTGGACAGTGCTGTGTACCTGGCTCAGGGGTGGTGCTGATGCAAACCAAAGCAAGTTCAGGGAGCTGTGAAAAGGTGTTCCTGTTTCCCTGTGTCGTGGTTTAGGCCATAAATCTGCCACGCACTTTGTTCACTCACTTCCCCCTTTTTCTTCCCTCTGCTCCTGGAGGGATGGGAAGGAGAATCGAAAGAA
>JAOEHY010040204.1:0-13641 GCA_025447955.1 Psilopsiagon aurifrons | reverse complement strand
GGTTGGGGGGGAGGCAAGCTGGCAGAAAACAAGCAATTTCAAAATTCCAATATTCAAAAATTTATTTTGCATGCTTGGTTCTTAATTAAAAAAAAAAAAAAAAAAAAAAACACAAAAAAACCCCAACAAAATAAAAAAGCAAAGATATTGATCATGATGAAGAACAGCCTGGGAGTAGAAGGTACAGCCAGCAGCTGAAATCTCCTTACTCCAATAGTTGAGGTCAATGGCCAGAATTAAAACACGTGCAGTTTAGATGTATAAAATTTTCATAACACACAGGAGCAGGACATGGGAATGTGGTAGGTTCTGCATCATTTGATATCATAAGAGTAATGAAGAAGTCATATTCTGCCTAATCAAAAGTAATGCTATTGAAGCAGAATTCCTTATGTGATACACTTTTTCCGTGTTAACTGCTTGATCTTGTATGCGTTTTCTGTTCTGCAGTTTGTTAGTGATGTGAATGATGGAATCATGAAATACAGAGCTGACAGCAAGCTAGAAGGACCTCTTGGTAGCCACTGTCAGAAGTCAAAATGATTTTAACAAAGAAACGTCTTGGAACCATCAGGAGGAAACTTAATACTGACAAATGCAAATCACATTTGAGAAGAAAAATCAAAAGGATACTGTTAAAGCAGCAGCACTTCAGAAAGGAATCTGGGGGCTGTAATGGACTATAAATTAAACATGAGTCAGCAATGTGCTACCATTAAGGCAAGACATTGTGGAGTGTATTAATAGGTGTGCAGTACTCCTGACAGGACAAATTATTTTTCTGCCAGGATTGATGAAGCCAGCTGTGTTAAGCCTCAAACTAAGGACAGTCCAGAGGAAAATAAGACAATACTAAAATTTGTAGAAACTTAAGATGTGTGAAAGTTGAAAGAATACTATCTATTTATCCTGAGAAGGCTGAGAATAAATGATTTCTTTATATGGAAAGTGTTGCTGTGAAAAGGACAAGGATATTTCATTGTTTCTGGGTCTGGGATGGAGGAAAAATTGAATCAACTAAATTTTTCAGACAGTTCAGATTCAGTGTTAGGCAAAACTTTCTAAAATGTGATGGTAGTAGCACATGGAACAAAATACCTTATGGGAGTGTGGAATCTCTTCCAAGGTTTGATATGCAAGAATATTACAGCTGTTACCCCTCCATTCCTAAACCAGTGTCTCTAGTAAACATTTTTTAATTTATTTGCTTGAACACTGTAACTGGTGTTAAAGAAGCACTGACTCACTTCATACCGTCCCTTTTGTTTTCTCTTCTCCAAAGTGACCTCCTCTTTGTTTGCACTCTCAGCAAGCACTAGCTCTATTTTTGCTGGTGCATTTTGTAGATTCTGCTGTTAGTGTAATACCCAGAAATGGAAATGGAAGCGGAAATAGATACGGTGCTGTAACTGGGATTTCATTAATCTTCACTGTCAGGACAATAAATAGCTATGGCTATTTATTATGAAGATCGCAGGGTCAAATACAGCTTTCTCCTTCCTTTACACTGTATCCATTAGAATTAAAAAGAAGAAAAGCAATGGTATGAATAGAATGGTGGAGAACAAAATCGTCTGAGTATTTGTAAGCATGTTTGAGGAAGAGAGAGGGAGGCAACACAGGTAAATAGATCAGTTAGGAAAGAGAGTAGCAGTGTGTGAATATGAGTGCCAAGGAAGAGGCAAGGCATATGAAGGACAGAGATCTTTGAAGAGAAAAATGTGACTCAGGAATGTTTGTGTGAGGGAAGAATTACGTCTTTGAATATTTATGAGTAAGATGTGGGTGGGAACATGCAGGAGTAGGGTCAAAGCCTCATGGGATATGTGAGAAAGTAAAGACAAATAGAAAATTGAAAACTCCATACAGTTATATGTGTATGGGATTATGAGAGTAATTGAAGAAAAGACAAAATAGCAGCAAAGATGAAAAGATAAGTAAACAAGGACAGAAGTAGAAAAATGCAGTTAAAAATGCATGTGAGCTATTTATTGAAGTGTTTGAATGATTCAAGTTGTATACTTTATAATTTCTTTCAGGTTTTTATCTTTATCAAATACCAATATGATTGTTCTTGCCTATGGCAGTTACCAACAGCAATTACTAAGCAGTGAGCAAGTTTGTAGGGAAGCAAAACTGAAAAACTGAAATTTCCATTTATTTCTAAACTTTTAGTCTTTTTGAAAAGCAGGAAGAGATCTGTCTCCTGTGCTCTTTGCCAGCCCATTTGCCAGCTGAGTTTCTTAGACTCTGTAGAATGTATCTTTTATGGATGACTGTAGTTACAGGCTTGCAGTGGATGATTATTACCAGAAGCAGACATAGACATCATTAAACATTCCCATGTCCAGCTTTGAACAGAGGGCAAAAGTCTTCCATTTGCCTTTATATCAATTCTGAATAGAATTTCATACCGTAACTAAAAAAATCAGGTATTACAGTTTGTGCTTTCTGCATTTTGTGTTACTTAGCTGCTGATAGTAGCAGCTGGAATCTTTAAAGAGAAGACATCTTCTTTACAAAGTATAATAAACTGCAAAGATTTAGGGTAGATGTCACATATCTTACACATCCGTATCCATCTTACACTGCATATTTAGTTCTGATTTGGAAAAGATGTTCCAAACTTATCCCATAAAAGGGACTTTTATAGATGTGTCCATATGAAGTTTCACTTTGACATGAGAAGAAGTTTTTTATGCTGAAGGTAGCAAAACACTGGAACAGGCTGCCAAGGAACATTGTGGAGTCTCCCTGTCTAGAGACATTCAAAACCCACCTAGATGCGTTCCTGTGTAACCTGCCCTATGCGGTCCTGCCTTGGCAGGGGGATTGGACTAGGTCATCTCCTGAGGTCCCTTCCAACCCCAAATATTCTGTGATTCTGTGAAGGATCCTGTAGGACATGAAGGCAACAAACAACTTCAACAGTGTAGGAGGGAACAGTGCATTGAATATGTATTCCTACCAGGATCACACCCACATTTCCTGTGTTCAGGTATATATGGTTCATTATTTACACAAGGTTCATTGGAGGCATAAGGCTATCCAGTCAGGAAGTAGAACTGACTTATATTGCCAATGCACTTTACTGTGTTGTCTTACAGCTCCACTAATGGCTTTACAAAGAACTTAAGTAAAGATAAGTGATGGTTTGAGACATCACACGTAGTTGTTGTAAGATCACAAGGAAAATTCCTTATGGTCCTACATAAAAGTGAGTAATATTTCAGGATATTTTGGTTCATTTCACAGCCAGTGAAGTGAGAGAGGAAGAAAGTCTAAAAATGTAAAAAAAAAAAAAAAAAAAAAGTCATAAGTTGAATTCCTAATTCATAGAGTTATAATATCATAGATTAATTTAGACTAAATGAGACACCTGTAAGTGATCCAGCTATCTGCATAAAGCAGAGGCAACTCACGGTTACTCTGGTGCTTGTTTGAGGAGTACGAATAAAGTTAATCTAACTCAAGAATCATTTCCTAGTCTGAAATGCAATGTATCTGTCTCAGGTATCGATCTTGAGGGTAAAATTTCTTCTGTGAGGTGTTTGTCAGGCCTTAAGTTATTTTGCTCTTTCTTGTGGCAACGCCCATTTCACCAAGTAGAGCAGGTATCTCCTATCTCTTTAAGGCAGAAGAAGCAGTCAAGAGAAATAGATACAAAAAAATAGGATTCTGTAGCTGAAGAATGAGAGAAATACATTTTAAAGATAAAGAAGATTCAGTGTGAATAAGAAATGGCTCCTGGAAGAAAAATCATAGAAACATAGAATAGTTAAGGTTGGAAAGGACCTTAAGATCATTTAGTTCCAACCCCCCTGCCATGGGCAGAGACGCCCCCACTAAACCATAATACCCCATGCTACTGGCATTTGTATAGAGGCATCTGAGTCGAGGTCCAATTGAAGCTAACTCATTGGCTGGGGCAGCTGGAATATCTCTACATTGCTCCGAATGCTTATTGTAGGTGCTGGCAAGTGATTGGGTGTATTGAGATGGAACGATGCTCCCCTCCCCAAACACATATAATTTAAAGCATCCTTGACCAGTCTGGCAAGCCTCCTACCAAAACTGCTCTTCCCCTTCGTTGTCAGACCAGCTCTACCAGCCGCCAGTAGACCTGGTCTGCTAAATTGAGTCCCATGTTCAAGTTACCCAAACCCCTGACTATAGCACCACCCTTCTAACCATTTATTAAGCTGGCCAATCCTCCTCACCTTTTTAAGGACCTGCCCTGTATCTTGGAGAATCGAAGAAAAGACTATCCGAGCTCCAGAGCCCCTAACCGCCTCTCCCAGAGCTCTGTAGTCCTTTATGCTCTCCGGGCTACTGCTCTCTGTATCAGTAGCACCCACATGGATCACTAGAAGCAGGTAACAATCAGTGGAACCTACTAGAGCAGGCAGCCTCTCTGCAACATCCCTGATCCGAGCCCCTGGGAAGCAACACACCTCCCTTGAGACCAGATCAGGCCGACAGATTGGTGCCTCTGTTCCTTTCAGAGTAGAGTCCCCTACTACTACAGCCGCCACTTTTTCCTGGCAGCACCAGCAGTGATCTTCTTTACGAGAGCATCAGCGGTAGTTCCTGGTGGGAGCGTGGTTCCTCCTCAGCCCCCTGCAGGACAGCAAGGAGGTTCTGGGTGGAGACAACAGATTTAGGAGGAAGCTCCTTTCTTTTAATTGCCCTCTTCCTCCTTTTTTTGTTGTTGGTTTTTGTTACTATTTCCCAGCTTCCTGGGGTAGCGGCCTCCTTCTTTCCTTCATGAGCTACAGTGGACGCTCGAGGCCCCCGCGCAGCCTGGTCCTGAGGCAGCAGTGCCGCTTCCTCTCAGCTCCTTGACCCCTCTCAGCCATTGACACCGTCCCACAGCTCAGCCCCCACTGCAGGAGGACCTCCACCCAGGGCGCACCGAGTGCAGCCCCACCTATCACGCACCATCTCCTCAGGAGAGGGCCTCACTATACCCCGAGCTCTGCACCGCATCCTCCCCTCTCATGGCTCTGTCTGGGTGCCTGCACTGACCACAGCCGGGGCAGCCAGAGCAGAGCTCCCAGACCAAGCCCGGGTCATACGGTGAGTGCTCACCATCCCGCTCGCCTGCCCGCGTGAACTGCCTCGAGCCCGCCCAGATCACTCGCACTCTCGGGGCAGTTTTTACCCAGTCAGTGCTGGTGCCGCCTCTCCTGGCGCCGCCCCTGTGAGTCAGCTGCTCACTTCCGCTGAGTGCCGGCTCCTGGGCAAGTCCTGTCGAGGACTTGAGGCTCCCTTGGTGCATGTTGCTGCTCCGAGTTGAAGCTCCGGAATGCGGAGCTTAACCCCGGTCAGGCGCTGCAGGCGTCCCCTCTCCCCAATCAGGCTCTGCAGACGTCCTCTCTCGAGACAGTCACCTCATCAAGAAGTACGGAATAAGAACAAGAAGAAGAAGAAAAGAATGAGAAATAATATTTTTTTTAAATAGTAACATTTTAATAAGAACATTTCTAGGAACATGAGTTCATATTGATTTAGTGTAGAATAGATCCAGAAAATGGATGGAAGCAGCCAAGTCCTTACCTATTTACTCCATGTAACTGTTGCTATCAAACTTCCTCTACTTTATGACAATTTTCATGCTGCTGTTTTCTCTTCCATTCCTGATGCATTCTCTCCATGCTTTCTGATTTCTGGCTTTGTCTGCAGAGCGAGAAAGTCTTATTCAAGCATCAAGTCCATCAGCAATTTCCCAACATATGTATCTAAAACTAAAGGGTTCTTTATAGCCAAAGGCTTACAAGTGGTCCAGCTGTCCTTTGGACTGTGTTGGTGGTTATTCACTGAGTTTACAGTAGTAAAAGGGAAAGCAGTCCAGTGTTTGTTGTGAGATCATGCATTGAATATTATCTCCTTCATTTTTGCACGGTGCCCTGTGTGTAAGATTGATACTGTTAACAGCTCAGAGAAGTACATGAAACAGAAGTAAATAATGCAAAGCATGACAGGTGAGTCTGACAGATTTGAGGAAGAAGACATGATGAGTTCTGTGGGAATACAGTGACTTAGCTGAATGACTTGAAAATCAATGAATCATCTCAGAAATATTGAAGGGATTGGTCAAGAAAGAAACAAAGAGGTGTCTGTCATAAATGCTGTGTTTCAGAAGTGTACAAAGATCTAATTAATGGATGGCTTCTATAATATAAACACAAAGACCTCCATGATTCTGTATCAAGTTGAATCTTAAATGGAAAGTAATTATCCCAGGTTTTGTGTTGCTCTAACCTAGCTGGGAATTCCACATCAAAGTGGTTAAAATAGGCTATTTTAAGTTACTCCCAAGCTATCTGTACTTGCAACCTGTGTAATTTCTTTTGTTGTCCACGGAAATTAATTTTGTATTTGACTTTCAACACAATAAGTTTTTTTGGGTTTTTTTTTTTTTTTTTTTTCTGTATGTTTGCAGCACAAATGAATGTTGGAAGTGTTATTTGGAGAAATATAAGTCTTGGCAATTGAAGTTTGGGAGAACTCGCATTGCATTTGGCACTTGAAGAGTAAACCCAAGACTGGAATTTCATAGGTGGATTGGCTGCGTCTGGCAAAATGAGTAGCAGTAAAATAGGTAGTAATGCTAATGTTTGAGTATCAGTGGTGAGTTTCAGAGATAATTGCAAATGTCATTAATGAAATCACTGCATCTTAGACCTACTGTTCTTCAGACTTCCGAAAAGAAATATTATAGTTGGCATATAGATTCAAGGATATCTTTATCATCACAGCATAGTTTATTTATTTGCTTTTGCATGAATTAAAGTTGAGGTTCTAAAAAACAGTTTTGCTGCTTTGGTAGCCCAAGAACTGGAGTTATTTCATTTGAAAGCAGTGGGGGCATATGACTCCTTAAGATCATTCTAGTTTATACCATTTATATATGAGATTTTGGTTCAAGAAGACCTGAGAGAATAGTTTAGAGAAGAAAAACTGCACGCTGCTTGTAGAGAGACTGCAGTGTTAACAGAAGAAAAAGTTTTAAAAAGCCACACTTGAAAACGTACCTGAGGAGGTTAGCGTGCAAGAAACAGCAGGGTTCACTTGATGTCAAGCATTTGTATTCCTCTATTCTGCAATACAGATACACTACAAGCTGTTTGTTGACACCCTTCACTTACTTCCATGTCAGAATTATGATAGCATCCTTTTGCTATAATTAGGGGTTGGAGGTAGGGTGTTGTCATTTGGAAATAGTGGTCAGTCAAAGAAAACTATAAAATAATGCACATTCTCATGGGACTAGTATTAAAATTCCATTTGCGATTTCAACATTTTAACTTCAGTGATGATGATCTAATAAGCATCATTTAACCCTTTTACAAATGCAGCATTCCATTTAATATGGAATATTGAAGTTTGGGTGTGTTTTTATAAACACATCCTAAAGTTAAAAAAGTTGGGAAGGTGAAGGGAAGTAAATATCCAGAAAAGGAATTCTTTAGAACAGTAGGGTACACATGTTTACCAGAGCTATGCTCTGTGAAAATGCATTGCACATGCATGGTATTTAGTTGCACCATATAGATGATTTTGCCTGTCTTAGGGGAATATGTTTGGACATGACTCAGTTTTCCTCTGCCCAAGCTCCACTGACTAAACAGTGTTGAGTTCCTCTGTTTTTAAAACTGCTTACTTCTCAATTAGACCACTTACTCCTACATGTGGGGTTTAATTTATGTTTATTCTGGAAGGAGAAGATAGGGAATAATTTTAAAGTAATTAAGCTTAAAACAAATTTCACCCTGTTAACTTTTTTCATCAGTCAAATTTCATGGCCATCCTGGCTATTCTTTGCAATTCCAGTGGCAGTCATGACCTTAGCAACAGGTAATTTAAAATATTTGCATAAAATATGTGAAAAAGGGTAAAGATGTTGGTGTAGATGTGATTATTGGGAAAAGGATGAAATGTGCTAGAATCTTATGGTCTGCCTCAATATACTTTAGCATTTCTGGTGGGGAGGACCTTATGTAAACAGGTACATGTCAAACCTGTCTGTGATTGTATTGTGTGTGTAGAGGTACAGGAATAGATTTAAACTCATTATATCTCCAGTGCACACAGTTAAAGGGAAAAGATGGGAAGATAATGTGGTGAGGCACAACTGAAGGTTATTAGCTTTGAAAAGTCTGTTTATACATGACTATTGGTGTCAGTAGCATTGTCAGGAAAGTGAGATAAGCAGTTCAGTTTCATATCTGTATTCTGGGAGGAATACACAGAAAGTAGTTAAATTACGGTCTGCCCTTCTATAAAGTCTTACTGCTTCAGTTTGGTGTAACCTGTGTAACCCAGCCACAGAAAAGTCACACAAAAGCTACTGGAGATTTTTGCAACACTACTTTTCCCTTCTCCCTCAGTTCTGCTCTGTATAACATGGGAGAATTACAGTCTTGGTCCTTGTAATGTTTTGTATTACTGTTCTTCAAAAAAACCTGCTATTTATATGTTTGTAATTTATAATTTTTAATCTTCCTTAATTGAAGGCATACAGGTTTTTATACATTTCCTCTGTCTTCTTTCTGAGGTTTGGTTTGTTTTTCTCACTTTTATTTTCCTCTAAATTGTGTATTGCTTCAACACTTCATAAAAGTGCAAGAACTGGCTATACAGTATTTCTATATCACTAAGGGGGCTCCCATTAGAGATCCTAAGCATTGTTCTTACTTATGTATAACTGCAGAAGAGACAGAATTATGCTTAGAACTTTAACTTGAGAGAGGCTTCCAAGCAGTGCTCATACTTCCAGGTTGAAATTTCAAGACAACCTAGCAGATTTGAACACATAGTTCTCATTAATTCTTATGGCAACTGCACAATCCCATCTCACAGGCATATTTGAAAAAACTAGGCTTACACTTAATCTATTCCGTTGTCTATTTCATGTCCTGTGGTGGAAGTGATGAAATAAACATGAAAGAAAGCAAAAATAGTAGAATTATAAAGAGTCCTGATAATATAGGTAATTATTTTAAAAAGTCATTTTACTGCTGTTTATTTAGTCACTTAGTCATCACCTGAGATTTACACAGGGTTTACATTAGTTGATTGATATTGCAGTTGCTCAGCTTATTAACTCTTCCGAAAACCTTTCATGCTGTTCATATTGTTTCCATTGTTACTGTGTCCAGTCATTCATAGTGAAAACCCACCTTCTTCAGGCTGGGAGAGTTGGAGTTGTTCGGCTTGGAGAAGAGAAGTCTCCAGTGAGACCTTAGAGCAGCCTTCCAGCCTTCCAAAAAAGATGGAAAGTGACTTTTTACAAGGGCATGTAATGGTAGGACAAGGATGAATGGCTTTAAGTCTGGAACATCAAATCTATAAGTTTACCATTTTTTTGTCGACCAAGTGTCCTGGGTTCAGCAGTACCAGTCTTTTTTTTTTTTTTTTTTTCTCTCCTTCTTAGTAGCTGGTGCTGTGCTGTGTTTTTTACTTTCGGCATGGGAACAGTGCTGATAACACCAATGTTTTTAGCTACTGCTCAGTAATATTTACTCTGACCAAAGAGGTATTCCATACCACAGCACATCATGCCCACTATATAAACTGGGGGCAGTTACCTGGAAGTGTTAGATCACTGCTTGGGTCAGGCTGGGTATTGGTTGGCAGGTGGCAAGCAGTTGTATTCTCTTCCCCTGTTATTTCCAGTATCATTATTACCATTGGTGGTAGCAGTAGTTGTTTGTGTTATACCTTAGTTACTGGGCTGCTCTTATCTCAGCCCGTGGGAGCTGCATTCTTTTGATTCTCCTCCCCATCCCTCTGGGAGTAGGGGGGAGGAAGGGGAGGGAGGGAGCGAATGGCTGCATGGTACTGATTTACCAGATGGGCTTAAACCACTACAGTTCTTTTTGGCTCTCAACATGAGGTGCGAAGGGTTGAGGTAACACCAGATCTGACCAGAGTGTGTCTAATCGTATTTGTGATAAGCACTCAGTTTTTTTGGATTAATATTCACTCGCCATAATGCTGAATTATTGGTTCTCAAAGTTGTTGCTCTTGATCTCACAATTTCAGCATGTCTTACCCTACTTAAAGCCGGTATTTGCTGTGTTAGTGTTTATTGTCTGGGGGCCTTGGGCTCAGGACTGGCCTTTAGATACCCTTGAGACCTGCCTACTGATTGTGATGGGGATCACTATGTTGGCATGCAGACAGAGTGTGTTTTACCCATGACCATTTTGTCTGATCTCGAGAGCTAAACAGAGTCAGGTTTGGGCCTTGCCTAGGATTAGGTGACGATATGGGAGGTATGGGAGGACCAAGAGATTTTCCCCGAGCTGGATAGTCATGAGTGGCAGGGTGTGTGGGATAGTATGGGCAAGTATCTAGGCCAATGGGCCCCTCCAGTGCTTTGGAACTTCACCACTGAACAAGTGCAAAATCCAGAAAAATTAGTAAAACACTTAAATGAGGTGTGTTGCCATTCTGGTCATACCAGAGAGGTACAAATCATAGCAACGTGCTGGGGCTTGGCCTATGCTTACAAAGGCCTGTTCAACACTATCCAGCTCCTTTGAAAGGAAAAAAAACCTGTGACTGCTGAGCCCAGGACACTGAGTTATTCTTACTTAGTACATTCTTTGTCATTACAACTTTGAGACTGGAGCACATAAAGTATTTTAGTTGTAAATTTGTTTATTTCTATGTTGTTTGTGCTTCATTTTTTACTTAAGTGATATTAAAATATATATATAGTTGTAGTGTTTATGTGTCTGACTCTAAGATTTGTAGTTTTTCTTCCTGAGGCAGTGTAGTTCTGAGCAAAGGTTATCATAAGGAACATTTAGAAACTAAAATTTAAAGTTTAAAAATCTAAATATCCACAGAGAGAAAATTTATATTCAAACTACATAAATAAATAACAGTCAAAATAGCTAATTTTACATTTAGATGAGGAATACAAATACATCTGTAAGTGCATAATCATACAAAAAATATTAAGGCACCATAAATAATTATCAGATAGCTTATGAAGCTATGCAGGCTCATACAAAACCTGAAAATTTCCAATAAGTGTTCTGCAAATAACCTATGAATTCAAAATAATTTGTTTAAAAATTCAGCTCTAAAAAAGTGTAAAGCAGATGCATTTCTTGCATTCACATGAGGGTTCAGGTCAATGTGCTGTAGCCTGATACTTTCATTGTTTTCAATGGAACTGACTTTTACTACCAAAGGGCCTGCCTCAGGAATCTATATTTGACTTAAATAATTTCCTGTACAACAGTAAACCAGTGTTTGAAGGGTGGCTACAAAGAAGATGGAGACACCCTTTTTATAAGGAGCCTTATGGAGAAGATAAGCAGTAATGGGTACAAGTTACTGAGAGATTGCTGGGGAGATTCCGACTTGACACAAAAGGAAAATTTTTCACAATGAGAATAATCAGCCATTGGAATAATCTGCCAGGGGAAGTGGTGGATTCTGCAGTGTTGGACATGTTTAACATTCAACTGAACAGGATGCTGGGCCATCTTGTATAGGTCACACATTTGCCGAGAAAGGTTGTACCAGATGATCCTTGAGATCCCTTCCAACCTTGTATTCTATGATTCTATGATTGTACCAGATACTTTGCTAATGTGTAAGAGAACAGATTAATGTATATGTATGTGCTAAGTGAAGGGACTAATAACTCTGAAAGGTAAATACTGCTTTATTTTTATATAGTAGGAATTTTAGGTACATGCAGAGTCTATGGAACTTAGGTCTTCAGTCTAACAAGATTACTTTAGTATTCAAAGCTGGTTCTGGTAAGTACTTTTTCATTATGGCATTTTACAAATGCTTAATAAAACTTAAGCCTTTTTCCTAATCATGCTATGCATTATATTGGATTCATATTAACTTTTGCCTTTTTAAATAATAACAATGTAGGTAACATGGTTTGCCAGCACATGCCACGTAGTCTTAACTTTTTTCTTTAAAGTAGTGTCACTGCTACTTACTTTTACAACCCTCAGGAATTTCAGGTTACTTGGCAGTACTTCACGCAGTGATATTTGGCATCATGGTATAGAACTGGCACCTGGGAATCTCCATTTTCATACCTTTCCATATTACCAATACAGTTCAAAGTTTTTATTTTCAGGATTTGATGGTTCAGTTCCAAAATTTATGTAACTGTTTGCTCTATACATTTTAGCTGAACGCTCTGTTCCCCACTAAAGCACTTTGTTGCCATGACGAAACAAATATTTCTATTTTACTTGGTACATTCACCAGATTAGTATATTTTTTCATGGAGGCAGCAGGGATTTGAGTCTGAAAATGTGGGACAGTTCATGACTATGGGATGAAAAACGATCCTTTCTTAATAAACAATTTTTCAAAATCCAGCTCCTTAATAATATGCTGTCATGTTAATGTTATACAGTCTGCATTAAATCATCAGAAGAGGTTGAAAGAAAAGTGAGTGTCCAGTTTTCGATAGTTTTGTGTCAAACTAGAAAGGTGGTACATGTCTGTCCCATTTGACCTATTCGGGGAAACAGCTTCTCTAAAGTTCTATGCCATATTGTCATCAATACTTTTTAAAAATTAAATAAAAGGCATAACTATGCAATTTACAAATGACACAATATTTGTGGAGACCAAAGTATATAATAGAAAAGATCCAAGATCTGATGAGATTTAATGATGACAAATGCAAGTACCATGCTTGGGAAAGATGTCATATGGGCAAATACAAAAGGAGGAAGAGCAATACAAGAAAGACTACAGTAAAGTATAGATGTGCCATAATCGGAATAAAGATTTATAAGATATTGCCAAAAAAGGTAAATGTCATTCTGGGAATGGTTCATGGAAAATTGATAGCTCTGCGTGATATTTGTTCTTCTTTCCTCAGGCTTGGCAAGGCTGCATCTAGAAGTTTCTCTTTGGGCGCCATTTTCTAAGACAAAACAGAAAGGAGCAATAAAGTGACCAGAAATTTTAAAGCGTATGAGAAAAGCTTTTGTCAGTTTGCCCATACAAACTGGATTTGCATAGCCTAGAATGAAAGCCAGTGCAGAGGACCTGTCAATGCAATGGTATCTCTCAAACTCTACGGGTGTTGTGAACAGTATATGTTTACCCCCCATCATTGTGGGATAAATTTGACCAAATTTAAACTCAGGACATTTAGTTAAGATATACTTTTCCTTGCTGTAATACTGTGTAACCAGTGGAAGAGCTATTCAGAAGGGCATAAGGGTTTTCATAGAAACATAGAATAGTTAGGGCTGGAAAGGACCTTAAGATCATGTAGTTCCACCCCCCCTACCATGGGCAGGGACACCTCCCAATAAAAGATTCCTTCCAAGGCTCTGTCCAACCCAGCCTTGAACACCACCAGAAATGGAGTATCACAGCTTCCCTGGGCAACCAGTTCCGGCACGCCACCACCCTTACAGTAAAGAATTTCTTCCTCATATCCAGTCTAAACTTCCCCTGTTTAAGTTGGAACACATTACCCCTTGTCCTATCACTGCAGTTCTTAATGAAGAGTCCTTCTCCAGCATCCTTTTAGGCCCCCTTCAGATAATGGAAGGCTGCTATGAGGTCTCCACGCAGCCTTCTCTTCTCCAGGCTGAACAGCCCAAACTTTCTCATCCTGTCTTC
>JAOEHY010040201.1:0-21627 GCA_025447955.1 Psilopsiagon aurifrons | reverse complement strand
GGCGCTGGCACAGGGTGCCCAGAGAAGCTGTGGCTGCCCCATCCCTGGCAGTGTTCAAGGCCGGGTTGGACACAGGGCCTTGGAGCACTCTGCTCCAGGGGAAGGTGTCCCTGCCTGTGGCAGGGGTTGGAGTTGGATGGGCTTTAAAGGTTCCTTCTGGCCCAAACCATTATATGGTTCTGTAAGTTCCTACTGCTCCCTGGTATTTCTGACTCATGGGACAGAAGTCTTTTGCTTTCAGCTGCTAAGATTAGTTTTACACACTTGCTTTTTTCTAAAGAAAGAAGGGTGTTCCAGAAAAACAAATGCAGGTTAAAATACTGCTCAGATTACGAAGTAAACACCTAAAAGTCAGGAAGTGTCACATGTAACTGAGCCCTGTCACATTCATTCCTTGTTCTTCCTCTTAATGTAGTCATTTTGTTACAACTTTAGCTAAGAGAATAACATGCTATGTGCCACAGGATCTAAAGGCGCTGTCTGTAGATGCCTCCCTCCCTTGTGAAAATTGGAAGGTGTGTACTGTAGAAAGACTGCTGGAAAGTGAAGATGATCTTTTATTCCTAGAATGGTCAGAACATGCAGAAGAACAGGATTTTGCCTTCAATTTGGATGTACAGATTCACAAAACACTACAATTGGGATTTAGATACTTTCACTCCTCTCCCAGCTCACAGAGTACCTTAAATTCTGACTTGAAAGTCAGTCTAAGTTCAGAAGTTCCCTTGTTACAGTAATGAGAAGCTACAAGCATAATTTGTGCCCGCTGGCTTGGGAGCTGCAGGTTTTCCCTTCCTTAACCCCTCAGAATGTGCCAATGTAAAGCTCACCTAGGGAAGTGAGATCAGGAAAAGAGCCAGGAGAACTTCTAACATACAGACAGGATGGTCAGTGCCCCTACTCTCAGCTCACTGATCAGAGCATATTCATGGCAACCTCTTCTGCCTGTTGAGGCAGCTCGATTTGTATTTAGAGAACTCATTATTTATCAGATTGGAGAAAAGGCAGAGACATGAGCTTGAACCAAACACACCTCGGGCAAGGAAAAGAAAACTAATACCTAAAATGATTAAATTGCAGTCCATGCCCCAAAGGAAACCTGAGTTTTTTACCTTAACAGGTATCAGACACAACACACTACCAGGCCCTGCAGCTTCCCTCTCAGGGAAGTGTTCCATCTCCTAGCCCACAAAAATGTACTTTTACACAATCCCAATTGTCTTCTGCTTTGCCAGAAGAGGAAACCTCTTGGGTTTGAGCTGGAGCTTTCAAAAAAGGCACGGTCCAATCTGTGTGTGGTCTCATACATGTGCTGTGTAGAGGATACACACTGACCTGGTGGGAAAACCTCTCTGAGAAGGTCTGAAAGGACATGTTTGACACCAGCATCTGCCGTTCTTGCAGACACTGGCTGGGTAGAACAGCAGGTGGCACTGCTCGTGTACTCACATCATACAGGACAGCAAGGCCAGTGAGGAAAGAACTGATGTAAAACGTGAACCTCCAGCTACAAACAAACAAAACAGTGTATGTTAGAATGCCATTCATTGACCACCACGCTACAGTTCTCTGTATCAACCCTACCCCTTCAAAGGATGGCATTATTAAGGCAAAGACATATATCAATATGTTCAACGTTTGCCTGTAACAGGAGTGGCTCTTTGCATGTCACTGGCACAACCACCAGGTCACAAAGAGTATTTGTTCTGCTTTAAAGATGAAAATACAAGAATCCTGCTGACTAAAATCTCCCCGATAATCATTCCAAACCTTCCCAGCATTAGCAGTCAAACAATCCCAATCTCTCTCCCCTAGGCTTTGGACATAAGGCATGCTTAATTCATTACCACGTAAAGTAATGCATATGTCATGCTCAAACTCAGCCAGAAGCTGGTAATGGTTGAACCACATTAAACCCACATACAGATACATATGGACTGCTTGCCAGGTTCAGTGGACAGAGGCAGGTCCCCGATCATACACACATAGTAAGGAATGAAGGGAATTTCACCCCAATGGGGTAAACAAGCTGTTAATAAACAAACCACATGAAATCTTCAAAGCAGTCAAACTGTCTAAACCAGTCCTTACATTTCCAAACATCTCCATAACAAATCAGAAGTAACTCCATTCTGAGAGAGAGCAAGACCCTATCTGCCAATGACACCCCCAGGGAGCTGCAAGCCAGACATAACCTGTGCAAAGCTACTGCATGACGGAGATTCCTTCTCCAGACTGTGCGTGGTGACAAAGGGCAGGAGGAAGGACTCCATCCTCACTGAGTTGAGTCACAAAAGCATTTACTGTTTCCTATTTATTGTAAGTCAGCTGAGTGCAGGGAGAACTTAGATTGCATCTTCACGGAAGGGGATGAAGCAGATTGCTTCACAACTCCTTGTGCACAGATTCTGTATTCCTAGCTGCAACTACCTGGAATACTATAAATAAATGAGGGGGTTTGAATGAGAGACTGAGTGCTAAGTGGAGCACAAGGGGATCAGCTCAAAGTTGATGCCTACCCTATGGTTACACACTTTAAGACAGATACATTTTAGGCAGAATAATATCCAACCCACTGCCTGTGCCTTCTGAAAGCAACAGCGTGGAGAACAGGTGCAGCAAAGATGCAGCAGAAGGAATCAGCTTGCACTGAGGCAAAGGGAAGTCATGGGAAAGGCAACAGAAAGGCTACTTTGGAGGCAGCAAAGCAGCAAGAAGCAGTAAGATGCAAAGCAGTAGGGAGCTTTTCAGGTACAAATGTGTTTCAAAGCAGAATGCCAACTTAGAGAGTCAAAACCAGAAGAACTATAAGGAATAAAGGTGAGACGGGTGTAAAAGGAGACTTGGGAGTGAAAATCAGGGCGAAAAGCAGCTCTCTGTTTCAGTAACAGAAGCAGCAAAGAGCTGCAGAAGAACTGCAACCCATGTGGGCAGGGAAGACCCAGGATGCTCTCTGTATAGGAGTGGAGGGCAGACTGGGGAGGTGCTGGAGCGGGGATGCTCTCTGCACAGGGGTGGAGGCCAGGCTGGGAAGCAGTGAGCTGCCCATAGAGCTCAGCTCTGGTGGAAGGCCTCTGCTGCTCATGGCTTGTGCTGCTGCTCACCAGGCCTCGCAAAACTTCTTGGACAGGCTGGGTCTGTCCGCGTTCCTCCGGCGCCGGAACCACCTCTCCACCTTCCTCAGTGGCAGGTCGCACTGCTTGGCCAAACTGAGCAGCTCGCCCTGGAAAAGAGGTGAGAAAGCAGGGCTCAGACCCAGCCTGGAAGGTCAGACGTGGCAATAGGGGCATCTTGTCTGACCCAGCACAGAGCCCAGCTGGAGGCTCCTGACAAACCCAAATCCCGTCAATCTAAGGCACACTGCTGCAAGCTGTCCAGTCTTAGTGTAAAGAACTCGGAGAGCAGAACATCTTTGGCTCTTGTGGCTGGCTGGTGTTGGGTGGCCAGTGTTTTAGTGGGTCCAGCTGCTTTGTTGAGCTTCCAAATACTAGTGGCATTAGCCAACTTCAGAATTCTGTGTGATTCTGTGCACAGTAAGACACAAGAGCTAAATCTAGAGGAAAGCAAAGGAAGAAAGGACTTACCTCTCCAGGGTTCTTGTGGCGTGTAGTGTAGAACATTTCCAGAACAGGGCTGGGCTGAGCTTTTGGTCTCTGCTTGTCTCTCACACCCAGTTTGCTACTGAGGGGCAGGGCTATGGTTCTGCAACAGAAAAGATAAAGGCTCAGCCAAAATCAGAACACTGATTTCTGATCTTGCAGCACTGTTTAAACATGATGTACTACATCCCAGCTGCCTCCCACAGTTTGAATTGAAACACAAGTACCATGTCAAGCAATAAGATGGATAAACAGGGAAGAAAAAAAATCCCAAATTTATAGCAAAACCAGTGGGACTTGTCCTGAGCTCTGTGCTCACATAAGGTTGGGAAATGCTATATCCTGCTTTGCCAACTTCTGAATCCACTGTGCTTGGTCATCCAGGATTATGGCACTAAGCCCAGGCACGCAGAGCCAGCCACGATACCTATCAGTGCTCTCTAGCTTGCTTACAGTTTAGGCACAGTTACACATTGTTGATAAGGCCTAAATGATTAGGCCACTGCTCCATCTAAACACTGAACATACACAGCATCCACCTGAACTCAGGACTTGGCTCAGGATCAAGATGGAGTCTCTTATCAGATGTGTGATATGAATGCATAAGAAAGGTCCTGCTGAAACAGGAGGTCACTTGGTCTTCACTGGAGTACCTTAGCTCTGTTTTCCTAATGCAAGGCAAACATAGGTTGCAAACTAAAGACACAGACTAGAAGCCTAGTCACAGGAACGGGTGCTCGTGCTAGCTGTGCATCTTCAGCCCTTCACAGGGGAGCAATGCAGGGCAAAAATACTGCACAAATGGAAAATACCAAGTGGTAACAAAACCGGGCAAGGAATTGCTGTGCTCAACTTCTCCACTACACACACTCTTCTCTCCCTCATCAACGGTGCCAAGTGAGGTCCTGCACAGCCTGCACAAACAAGAAATCTGTCCCTAAGCTGACAAGAGAGTAGATTTAGATGAGATATTAGGGAAAAATTCTTCCTGTGCAGGTGGTGAGATCCTGGCAGGGGTGTTCAGAGAAACTGTGGCTGCCCCATCCCTGGCAGTGGTCAGGGCCAGGTCAGACCCGGCTTGAAGCAACCTGCTCTAGTGGAAGATTGGTTGGAGGGACCTTAAAGCTCATCGAGTTCCCAGCCCTGCCACGGGCAGGGACACTTCCACTAGAGCAGCTTGCTCCAAGCCCCATCCAAGCTCTGCAGTGTGTTTTGGCTCTTACATTGAGTGGTTCCTTGAAGTGGGCCTGAGCTTTCTCTTTAAAAAGCAAGTCATTGACTACAAGCACCTCTGAAGGAGATGTAACCGAGTTCTGTTGCTGAAGAAGAACCTTATTGCGCCTCCTTCTGAGTCCACATCAGGAACTGAAAGGTCTGAACTTTTCCAGACACATTAAAGTGGATTTTCCTGCCAGGTGCCAGGGCAGTTTGCCAATGAGCATTTTAATGGGAGAACTATTTCTATTATCCTGACTGATTTCTGTTTAATCCCTGTCTTCTCTCTCCTTCCTGCTGGTTTGTTATGGTCATGGCATAAAATCTCACTGTAACAGAAACAAGGCAGTTGCAGTCGATGAAGACAGGGTGTAATTAACCAAAGTTACAATTACTTTGTTGTTGAGGTTTTGACCATCACTTATGGGACCAATCCTATTTTTATGACCATCATTGGGAAATCAAGGCCTGAACTTCTTCCTACGGGACGTTTATACATGTTGGATGTATGCTCTGACTCAGTTTTCACTTAAATCTCGTTCCAAGCATAATCCTAAGAGGATGATACTTGTACTGATTTCAACATCACAGATTCATCATCTCAGCTGCAGGGACGGTCTCATCATGGCAGTTTATCAGCTCTCTGGAAGACAAAGGAGGAAGTCTGAGGACTAATCAGTACCACTCTCTACAGGCAAGACACAGAGGGACGATTCTCATCCCAAACCCACTTCTTCACCAGTGAGCTTCTTGCACTCCATGGTTTACACAGGGAACTACACAATAAGGCATTTCATTCAGCAACCACCAAACTGCCTCATGCAAAACCTGCTCAAATTGAAACTAAATGGATTAATCATGAGGGGGCATAGAAGGATACTCCCCCATGGTGCAAAATGAGGCTACACAGCTCCTGCAGAGGCTTCTGAGTTACCACCAGATACAAGAAATAACTGAACTTTGGGGAGTGGGTTTTTGCCTCTCCCACAAATGTTTTTGGATTTAAAAGGATGCCCCTCCGTAAGCATCTTCTAGTAGGAAGAACTGCAGAACCGGGGACAGCAGCACTGGAACTTGTATCCTTTGAAGTGCACAATCTCTTTTAGCTTCATGCTTGCCCCTTCAGAAGGGTGTCCTATCTTTCTCCTCCTTTTGAGTTCAAGTATCTGTTCCCTGCAGATCAACAGTATCCCTTTCTTCCACTGGTCATCCCATGGCTCAGGTACAGTCGCAACCCTCCTAAGAGACCTCATCTACTTGGACTCAAACTCACCAGCCTTGGCTTTCAGTTCCCCAACATCCCAAAATCACTGGTCAGGTCTAAAATCACACAGTTAAATTGTAAGTACATTCTGGCTTTCAACTTTCTGTTTCACTGTCCCTCGAAAGCGCTCCGGTTCCCACATTTGCCTAACCACACAGGCAAGAAACACTTTGCAATGGGAGCTGTGCTCCCTTCACAGCCGTGGCACTCCCAAGAATTCTGTTTCCAAAGAAAAGGGCCTCAAACACTACAGAAGAGAAGCAGGGTGAGGTTCTGCAAAGGTATACAGGTGCCTAAAACCGGCCTCCAAATCATGGGTGCAGGACGTGTCTCCTCACAAGCACAACACGGAAACATCAAAGGAAGAGGAGAGGCTGCCAAATTCCAGGCCTCCTCTTTTGTCAGGACATCATCACCAGCTCCCTTGCTTCAGGATCACGGCAAAGACCAGAGGCAATGCAGAGGTAGGAAGGTTTCTGCTCTCCAGCACTGAATGCCCCAATTCTGCACCTGCACCTTCCCAAGAGCAAACAGCCTCACAGAAGAGTTGCTTCACCCAAGTGTGAGCTGTTTCTTCTCCCCAGGGGCTGCACCCACATCCTCAGCTCTCCCAGGCCCCACCCAGCTATCGCATACTCTCTTCCCACAGCCACCACCTAATCCACAGAATAAATGGTTCTTAAAAGGATGTCAGTCTCAGTTTATCCCAGTTCAGCCAGCAGATGCCAAGGAGAGGGAAATCCCTGCTCGAGGAAGCGGGGTCCTTCCCAGGTTTAATCTCCAAGCAAGGAAGATGGATCCATTGATGCAGCTGATGCAGCTGCTGAATGAGGGACTGCAGAAAACCCTCTGGCTTCTCCTCCTCTCAGTATTTCCCTGGGGTTCTGACACGGGTAAATGACATGAACACATTGCAGTGTTTCGGAAACCCCAGAGCAGCTACGAGCAGGAACAGAGTGTCTTTAGAGAAAAAAAATGCTTTGCATCCTTGCACAGTTGCATGTAAAATAGGTGAGGGCAGAATAAACTGCCAGAGGCCAAGCTAAAACCACCAAACCCAAACTTGTATACTGGTTACATACACTCATTTTGACCTACAGATCAGATGTACAAAGCCACATGGTGAAGGCCGTGTACAAGGAGAAGAAATAACACACGCATCCCTTCAGTGTGCAATTCTCAGCCTTTGTGCAGGTTGTTGTATGGCTAGTGCCACTGTACACATGAGGTAACGGAGCAACAGAGGACTTGGTTCATACCTCCCATTCACTGGGGGGAAGCGTTCTTCTCCAGGATGAACTGCACATGACAGTAATGATTGAGAATGAGAAAATGCCATGCTGAAATAAATGACTGCAGAAGAGTTATGACAAACAAGAACACAGCTCAGAACACTGGCTTGTAATTTGCATTGGTAAGATACTGGTATGATTATAGGTTTCCTGGGCCTGTGATTCTATCTTTTTCTAAGGGTGTGACAAGAAGCTTTTATTTAATGAAGTTTGTGAATCAAAACAGCTTTAAAATTAATAAGTAGTACCAGGCCTGGGGAAACTCTGCCAGCTGAGGCATCGCTTGGATGGGAAAGAAAAAAGATCTTTGAACCTGGCCATAAGCATCTTAAAAGCAGATGGAAAAGATATTTAGACTGACTAGCAGCAGTGTAGCAAAAGGAAGGGGGATAAAGGATTGGAGTCACAGACACACAGAATCAATGCTGAAAGGGGCCTCTGGAGATCATCCAGCCCAACCCCTGCTGCTCAAGCTGGGTCAGCTTCAGCAGGCTGTAGAGGACCGTTTCCAGCTGGGGTTTGAGTATCTCCACAGAGAGAGACTCCATTCCTTCTCTGGGGAACCTGTTCTATGTCTGACCACCCTCACAGTGAAAAAGCATTTTCATGTTCAGCTGGAGCATCACACATTTCTGCTTGTGTCCATTCCTTCTCCTCCTGCCGCTGGACACCACTAAGAACAGTTGCTCTCCTTCTTCTTCCTGTTCGGGCTTGTACTGGGGAGCCTAGAACTGGAAAGTCCTGGTCAATGCAGGACACAGGGATTCATCTCCAACTTCACACTGCAAACGTGTCCAAGGCACTGACAAGCAGTGAGTACCGGAAGGAGTCCTGGATCCAGCCCTGTCTTGTGGATCAGCAAGACAAAAACGAGAGTCACTTGTGTCTTAATGGTTAGCCTACAGCACGCTGGTTCCCACATCAGTGGAGGTAACCAAGACACCTCCATCCTTGGGAAAGTGCACAGTAAAATCCGTGGAATTCCTGGAATGAACACTAAACATATTGTTTACAAAGAAGAGGTCTGGATTCCAATTTTGTATCATTGTAAAATGATTATTTAGAGAACCACTGACGTATCTGTATTTACACAAAAATACTGCCTATAATTGGGGTTTTTATTAAAACCATTTTCATCACAGCAGAGCTCTGAATCGTTTCAACTTCGATCAACTTTCCCAATTTCTCCCTGTTTGCACAGAGAATCTGGAGAAGAAACACGTTCCTAACCTGCAGAGGTGTGCTTCCATCTGTCATCTTTCTTTTTAAATAGATGACATTTTAATTGTCTTCTTCCCCTTTTTCTAAGCTTCAAATCACTGTACATCTGACTAAACTATTTCAGATTACCTCTTCCATCAGCAGCAAGCAACAGGGATTTTTCAGTCCAGTGCGAATCACTTTGAAGAGTATTCAGGATCACGAAAGGGGACTTACTCTGCAGTCTTGACAATGGCTGACACTGGTAAATCTCAGTTAGTCACCAGCAAACCATATTGTGTTGCAGACACCATGCAAACTGTAGACTAAACTGCAGGAACCAACAGCACCAGCTCAGGATCTTTACGAAACATTGACTCAGTGAACCCTGCAGCATTTCTAGTTATGCCTTTTCCATAACCCCCAAGTTTTCTGTGCTGAAGAGTGATATGCAAAACACTTACATGGTTCTGGAAAGAAAAAAGCAGCTACAAATGTCTTTACTTGGCACTCCCAAGGGAATGACACTCCTGAACCTAGAGCAGTGGTCTGTGACATGCATACATTTGTGTGGCTGATCCGGAGGTCAATTGACTCAGCCTAATCTAATGCATCTTATTGGGGCTTGCCTGTGAGGTGTGATACCCCAGGTCCCCATTACCCAAGATAAAGGAAACTTAACTGTATTTGGGTAGTCTAAACATGATTCCCGCTGCACTTGACCCAGAAACTGCCACTAATATGCAACAAAACACAAACCAGCTTGTCTGCCTTCTAAAACACAAGCATAAAGCTCATTCAGGGCCTACCTGGTTTAAGCGTAGGAGCTCACATAGCTCATAATTAGACCTTAAAGGTAGGTTTTGTGCTCTATGTTCAACACACTTCTTTAGCCAGTACACAGGGCTGAAAAGAAAGAGCTCAGCAGACTTTATGAGCTGCAGTTTATGTGGACCTCTTCAGTCACACACTGGCCCAGACACTAAAGTCAGCTTTTGGATTTGGACTGCCAGCATTAACCCTAAAGACCCCCCAAGAGCACTAAATAACTTACCTTTCAAAGACACGTCGAATGACAACCAAGATTAAAGCAAAAGGGATACTGAGTAGGAGATCACGAGGCTGAGGGTAATGGACATCTTCAGACTCCTGCATGTCCTCCCAAGTGATTCCTGGGGGCAGCCAGAACTCATGGTGCCAGAGCCACTCATACAGAGAGTGTGCCATCCTGGAAGGAAAGGAGAGCAGAATGAACTGAGGACAGCCTCGCACCCGGCAAACCTGTCAGCACACGCCACTGAAGCAAGGAAGGATTACACCCTCGCTGAGGTTGCATCTGGCTGTCAAAGCAGAGGAGGTGTGGGTTGCACCAGCACCCAAGGAACTGATAACTTGCTCCCAGATTTTTGATCAGGTGCTTGTTGACGCCGGGCACAGAACCAAAAATGGGCCAAAATGGAGAGAAATGCCTCAGAATTCAACAGTGTCATTCTCAGCAAGGTGTATCCGAAGGTTTTCAGCTGAATACTGCAGCTTCTGCAGTTCACAGGTTCCCTTCTAGAGACTGACAGCTTGGCATCAGGAGGATGCAGCAGGTCTGCTCCAGGGCTGGCTGCCGGGTGTCCTTTCATGTGCACATATCCCTGTGTTTTAGTCTTTGATCTTTTGCATCTGTTTCTATTTATACACTGTGGCTGCCCCATCCCTGGCACTGTTCAAGGCCAGGTTGGACAGGGCTCGGAGCAACCTGCTCTAGTGGAAGGTGGCCCTGCTTGTGGCAGGGGGGTGGAACTGGATCAGCGGGAAGGTCCCTTCAACCCAAACCAGTCTGGGATTCTGCGACTGCAATTCCACTTTGTGTACTTCTGTATGCGTTATAATTAATGTTATTCTGAAACTTCACCTTTGAAAAAGAAGAAAAGATCCATCTTTTGCTTGAAATGATTAAGGAAAACACTTCCAGGTAAGAACTTTTGTGCTGAGTGGTAAGCTGGATTTGTAATGCAATTTCAAAGACCATGCCTGAAGGTGGGATTTACATACGTGATCAGAGCAGCATAAGAGGCAATGGAATGGGTGTAACAAAGAATTCAACATGAAAATACTGTTGTGAGATAATTCTACCCCATACACAAATATGAACTGCACCACCCTCCAACAGAGGCTGCTCATTGTAGCTCACCAAACACAAGCTCTGAACAGAAGTCAAACAAGCTTTGGGCAGGCATAGAATGAGGAAAGAGGAAACATGGGAATGAGATGCCACTGAGGGCATCTGAGCAGCACACATGAAATGCTGCCTTACGAAGGGGAAAAGCATGTAATTCGGACAATGCATGTAATTTAGATAGCAAGTGTCTGACCTGAATATCACAAAGCATCTCACCCAGTGGAGGCCCAAGCCCTGGTCCATTTTCTGCAAGGAGAACTGCCTAACAGCCTGGCTGCTGTGCCCAAGCTCAGAGCCCGTGAACCACGTTTACAGGATGTCCCCAGGTCATCTATAGACTGTGTGACCACAAAACTCTACAGCTGCAGTGCAGAAAGTATCTGTGTTGAAGTAAACTGTACAAGTATGAGCTTATCCGACAATGAATTCAACACACCAGCAAGACAAAGCATGGTGACCGTGTTTCAGAACGCCTCATGAACTTCAGATACGTACTGGATATCAGCTTGGAGAAGTCAGGTCCCTAAGCAAGGTGCCTGAAGTACAAAGAGCTTTACAAGCAATGAACGACACCAAGCTCAGAGGTGCTGGGAAACTTTATTATCAGTTAAGAATCTCGGCTCTAGTCAGAAAAGCATCGGGAATACCTAGAACTACATTTCCTCCCTGTTTCAGCTTGCAGAAACCATGTGCTCAGTAGTTCTCTGCCAGTGCAAAGGCAGCAGGCAGGTTAGGGAAAGCTGCCACAACAGCAAGCTTTGCAATTACACAAGCAAGGAGTCTCCCTCCAGGACACGAGATGTCTGGCAGCAGCCCAAAAAACTGCCACACATGCTTGGTAAAGCTGAACTCTGCCAAGGGCTCTGTGGGGAGGATATACAGCAAGTCTTCCAATTTGCTTAGGGAAATAGCCTTAGACTCAAAGTGCTAAGGAAGTAAACAGCCATTATCTAATACACTCTCATGTGCAAACTATATATAGCCAGGATCACCTTCCTGGAAGACTTCTTTATGTCTGCAGCTATCTTTACACATGGTGAAAAGACAGAGATGGCTTCATACAGTAAGTGCAGAAGCTCTCTCCTGCAGTTCACACAGGCCAAGTTTCCAAGTGGAGGCAGCTGGAAAGCTGAAGGCAATGGTGTCTCAAATTGAGCACCCAGAGGAAAGCATCAGCAGGCCCCTTTCTTTCTCCAAAGTTCTTTATGCCTCACAGAGCATCCTGTGTTATTGGCTGGAGTTTTGTAATAATACAGAGCACCAAGCCCTCCAGCGCTGAATGCAAGTGAGAGACTGCCTCTCACACAGATGGATTCAGCAGGAATAGAGGGAAAACACTGCAGTACACACTCCCCTACCTGACACTGAATCCATCAGCATTAGGAGTTCATACAGTGTTCAAGGCCAGGCTGGACAGGGCTTGGAGCAACCTGGTCTAGTCGAAGGCATCCCTGTCTACAGCAGGGGGTCCCTTCCACCCCAACCCATACCATGATTCTATGCAAAACTAAAAGGTATTGAGACAATTGGGCTTTATGCAGCCCAGCAGCCCTATCCACGAATTTACTTTGTGAATTCTTGCCTTTCCTTTGTTTTTAAACTTGGGGGCTTTATCTGAATCCTTAGCGTTACAAAGGTCTGCTGACAGGCTGCACTGAGCTTCTCCAAGCAAAGCAGGAATTTCCCTGGTGGCCAGCAGGAATGCACCTGCAGTAAAAAGCAAGGAGCAGCACTAAAGGACTTCCTAAACCCCGAGCCATAGGCAGGAACTGGGACTGAAACCCCTTAGGGAGAGATTTATGCACAGGTTCATTTTCAAAGCACAGCATCTAGCCAGAAAGGTCACTCCTTGTCTCACAGGTAAAATGGCTAAGCAGTTTTAGCCAGAAAATGTAACTGTGCTGACATGGTCAATGAATTACTCTGCTGATTTACTTAGAGAGTCAATTCCCAAACTAAACATTAAAATACAGGCACATGAATACTCATGTGTATTTACATATGTGAATATTAGAGATAAGGGTGGAGAAAAAAGAGAGAGAAGACTGATGAGTCTTTGTGGCAAACTGGATCATCACCCTCTCACTTTTATGACTTGGTGTAGGTACCTACCCTGCAGTTTAGACTCACAGAGTGGTTTGGGTTGGATGGGACCTGAAAGCTCATCCAGTTCCAACCCCTGCCATGGGCAGGGACACCTTCCACTGGAGCAGCTTGCAATGGTAATTTTGGCCTTTGCTGTAGGAATTCTCACCCCAAGAGCACCGAACTCCCAACTTCTTCCCACATTCCAGCATAGCACTCACTGTTTCCTCACCCTCTCTGCCTCAGAAAGCTGTTTATTTTAGGAACATCCAAGACTTCATCGGGCCACTTTCAGCTGTTTGATACAACAAGCAACAATGCTCCTCTCATTAGGGGTACCGAGCTGATTAGTGGTGTTTCTGCATTGACTGTTCATAATAGAAAGCTCTTCCTAAGCCCTGGTAGGTATATAATAACCCCAATAAAGAATGTGAATGAGAGGAGTGTCTATGCACATTTTTAATACAAAACTCTGCTGTTAGTCCCCAAATACAGAACTCAGCCCATTGTCCTATTTCATTCCTCTTAGTCTGACTGTGAAGGCCTTCCAGTTCTTGATGATACCAGAGCTGGTCCATTGTCTGCAGGTGGATTATACAGGTTTGTGGGTGAACAATGCCACAGGCACAAACAGCTCCGAAGTGGCTCTGGGCCAAGCTTAGGTCTGCCAAGTCTTATTTAGCTTAAGTGCAGCATCATACTAATGACACTGCTGCCAGAACCAGCACAGCTATTCCTGCCAAAGACTTCCTGGTAAACCCAGTTTTCCCAGGACTTAATTAACCACCAGCAGCACAGTGCTGCCACGGGGGAAGTGCTCCGCTGATGTGGAAGCAGCCACATTGCTGCTCCATTCAAGTTGCTTTATGTTTGTCATGGGGCTAGGGCTAAGATAATGAAAGCCCACAGAGCCACTTGGATCTTGATGTGCTGGAAACCACAACAGAGATGCTTGTCCCATCTTTCTTAGAAGCTGGGGTCCAGAAACAGTCCTCTGGTTCTGAACAACCTGATCTAGTTGAAGATGTCCCTGCTCACAGCAGGAGGGTTGGACTAGATGACTTTTGTTCTATGATTCTATGATATTTATAAGGGTCCCCTGTTATTTCAGATTGGAAGAGCCATTGTATTCCAGTCCTACTCTGGTCAGCTCTTCCCGAACAGCGTCCAAAGGCCACAGCTGAAATTCATTCATGAAAAAAAATGCCTCTCTAGGAATGTCCTCCCATGGCAAACAACCAAACCAAACCACCACCAAAACCAAACCCACATCACTTTCCTTGTAGTTCCAGTCCATGATCACCCACTGACCATCACTCTCGTGGCGTGCCTTCTCTTCACTCTGCCCAAGTAACTTCCCCACAACCCACCTCCATTTCTTTGAACCTCTTTTGGAGATGAGTAGAAGTCTGATTGCTCTGGCTATAACTGATGCAGAATCCCCAAAGACATGGATGGATTCTGGTACGAACCTTGGGTACGAATCTCCCTCTACCTGCAGCTACTTCTACTCTATTTCTCTTCTGTTCCCCAGCTTTCTCATCTCTCTTGCAACGTTCAGTTATCTTCAACTCCCTGGCTTTCAGATGTTCACCTCACCTAGATCTGTCGCTGACATTTCCTATTGATCTCTTTCATGTCTGCTGCCCACCCAAGCATCGATTCATTTTGCTGTTCTTCAACTGTTTCAAGTAACTTTTCACCACTCACTTCCACCACCAGTCCAATAGAAGCTCGATTCTTCACTGCTAACTTTAAAAGCAGAGAGGTAAAATTCACCTCCAAAACCCTTTGCTAAGAAAACATCTCCTAGCCCTCTAAGAGCTGTCTTACTCTGCCTTGCTTCCTAGACTTCCCAGCTTTTCATCATTAACCCCATCTCACACTTCAGTGCATGCTGGACATGTGCTTCTCTGTTCCAAGGCAACAATTTTCATATACACCCTCTTTTGAGAGATCTTTGTCCCAGCAGAAGCATAAAGTGCCCAAACAAATGCTAGAAGCTGCAAGTAAGAAGTCCAGTGAGCAGACAAACTTGCTTACCTGGCTCTGCAGTGAACACCCTCCTTAGCCAGCATAAAATACTTATGAACTTCCATACCTTGTGCTCCGCTTGGCAGTTCCTCTGCTACTGAGTTGCTCGGCCTGCGTGTGTCTGACTCCCAAGCAGACTGCCAGGTCTGACCCACAGCGCAGGAGCCAGGCTGATGTCACCCATCCACATCAGGATGCAAATCAGACAGCGCTACTCATTCCATCATCCCTCACTGAGGGGGATGAGTGCAGCTCCTTGGGTTTGCCCAGGAAAAAACAAGTACTGGTTTAACCAGTTAAACACAAGAAAAGGCACTGAGTGCTTTCTGGCTTCACCATGTCCCTGGTCAGAAGGTACTCAGAGCAGCAGGCCCAAGTTCCCTTATTCCCCCTCTTACTGCCAATGTACTTTCAACAGGAGCCCTTCTGTTTGCGCTCCGCACTGCTCAGTCCAGCTGAGGTCTGGCTTTCCTATCTCCATTCTTCTACACAAGGCAACACTTTATATTCCTCCTGGCCATCCACTGCCATTTCCACCTTCCTGACACATCTGTGCTGTGTTTGAGCTCAGCTAACAAGTCCATGTTCATCTCTGCTGGCCTCCTACCATTTTTGTTTGTCTTCTTGCATGTTGGAGTGGACTACACTTGTGCTTAGGTGAGGCTGCCCTGAAAGATCAACCAACCAGGTGCGCCCCTTTGCCTACCAGACACCCTCCCATGAGATCCCACCAAGCAGATGCCAGAACAAGCCAAAACCTACCCTCCTGGAATCTTAGGAAGTACATCAGCCACGACTAGTGTCCAAGTAAGGCAACTGAGGCATCTGAAGTACCAGCTAGGACATCCCCAGACACATAATCCCAGAGCTATGCGGGTACCTTGGGAGAGAACAAATGTAAACTGCAGGAAGAAGGCACCCAGAAAATCCAGATGAGCCACTTGACAACTTTTCTGGGTATTTTCCTTCATTCTTTCTTCTAATGCCTGCTATTTCCTCCCGTCTTGCTGTACAAAGAGCAGCCACTGGCTACTGTCACATGATTTAACTCAGGAAGAAAATGAAGTTATTGATCTCAGCTAATTCAGGTTGGAAAATCACACAAAGAAATCAAGAAGGAGCTTACTTCTACCTGAACTGCTCATGTCTCCTTTCTCTGAATTCAGCAGTACCAAACTCAGCAAGAGTCAGGCAGCCCCAGTGAGACCTTCTCCTTCAAACAGTTTTCATAGAATCCCAGACAGATTTGGGTTGGAAGGGACTGAAAGCTCCTCCAGCTCCAACCCCTGCCATGTGCAGGGACACCTTCCACTGGAGCAGGGTGCTCCAAGCCCCTGTGTCCAACCTGGATTGAGCACTGCCAGGGATGGGGCAGCCACAGCTTCTCTGGGCACCCTGTGCCAGCGCCTCAGCAGCCTCACAGGGAAGAACTTGTGCCTAAGAGCTCATCTCAGTCTCCCCTCTGGCAGTTAAACCCACTGCCCTTGGTCTGTACCTACATCCCGTGTCCAAAGCCCCTCTCCAGGTTTCCTGCAGTCCCTTTAGGCACTGGAGCTGCTCTCAGGTCTCCCCCTTAAGGAGCCTCCTCTTCTCCATGCTGCCCCAGCCCAACTCTCTCAGCCTGGCTCCAGAGCAGAGCTGCTCCAGCCCTCGTAGCATCTCTGCTGTGATAAAGGAGACAAAGCAACAGACGTGTGACTTCTCTGCCATGGACTTGGCAAAGATAAATCATCAAAGTGGAATTGGATCATTCGAATGCCAGCGCAGAGTAGGAAAGTTCTTTATCAGTTGGGATGCATTTGGGAAGTGGAGGGAGGTGTTCTGTACTACAACTGACTATGCCTACACGATGCAGAGCAGGACTTTCACACAGTCCTCATTCTCCCTCCTGCAGGAAACACACAGGCTGCAATTACTCTGTGAATCTCAGTATCACCAGTTCCATCAGCTTCCCAGGTATGTGTTCCCACAAACTCTCCAGCCTGTTCCAAAGCTTGGGGAAAGTAAAGGATTTAATTAAGAGTTTTCTTTTAAATGAACCTCCTCCATGCCTGAAACTGGCACGTTTTCATCATTTTTAATTGCAAAACACAAAACCTTATCTGAGAATGACATCTACGTTCCCAACTATACCACAAATGCAAAATACAGTCAAAAGTATTGAGAAAGAAACTGCAACCAACAGAAAGCCGTGCCTTTCTCCAAGATCAAAGGAATTGTGACTCACTTTTCACAATCATTACTGCTTAATGTGAAATGCAATCTATCAGATGATGATGATGATTAAAAAACAAATCTGGACGTGAATTAGTCTTGATTAGAAAGATAACTTGAAAACCCTGTAATACTGTCAGGTCTCGCGGGAGGAGGCCTTGGCAAACATGGGGAGCTCATAAGGCAGAATGTAGCAAGCTCTTTCAGCAGGCACTGTCCTCTTCTTTGCTGAAATACTATCTAACATCAAAAGAACCTGTCTCCAACTGTGCTTTACTGCTTGCATAAATAAATCACGATGGGATGGTATGCTATTTGTCAGGATACTGAAAGGTGCAACGACACCATTGTTTTTATCCAACAACTCTGCCATTACAGGATGGTCTCTGGATGTGACTTACACTGGGACATCCTTGCAATCGCTCCTGCACCCCATTTGTTCCACACTGGGCCTGTCTCTCTCCAACACATGGATTCATCTCTCTGCACTGCAAGCAGCTGTTTGGCCCTGCCTGAGCTGAGACAATCAGGCCTGCACCAGCTTCAACCCGGAGCACAGGCCAGAGTGACAGCCACAGCCATTTGCATCCCCCTCACAAAGTCAGAACCTGCCAGCCCTGCTTCATGCTGGCTGAGCTCAAGGGTTATTTTTAAAACACAAGATACCAAGGGTCACTTTCTCCTTGCTTCAAGTGACCACAAATAACTTGACAAGAAAAATCACACAGAAACTATGATTTTGGGAGTTCCGCCTTCGTGCTTTTACCTCAGCATCATCTCTAAACAGAAAACTTCATCTTCTCTTTTGAAAACACTACACACAAATTTTGATGTAACATCTCAAATCCTGTAGGAGGAGGTGACCTTTCATACACTTATGACAAAGACAGATGAACAACAAGGAAGCAGCTGCCCCAAAAGCTCTGACAGTACCCCAGCAGTGAAAATATCACCACTTGCTACAAAAATATAACCGAAGCACAGCCTGCAGTTCATCTCTTTAAAGCTTTTTTTGCCTTATGTATTTTGATTCAAAGCCCTGGTGCTCCGGGGCCAGAAGGCCACGTCATGCATGTCATACCTGGCTGCTTGGCCAGCTGTGCAAGAACCTCCCACAGCTAAGTATTCGAAGAACTTCATGGACTTACAGGTTGGTTTGGGTTGGAACAGACCTCAAAGCTCCTCCAGCTCCAACCCCCTGCCATGGGCACAAACACCTTCCACTGGAGCAGGTTGCTCCAAGCCCCGTCCAAGCTAGATGGGAGAGGAGCTCTTAGACCTTTCACAGCAAGGATGTAACTGGTGGAAAGCAACACTTTGCACACCTCAGCCCTTCAAGGTAGCTTTGCAGCAGACATCAGTCTGGGCTGGCTCCCGGAACTGATCCTCTGACAAAACCAGAAGCTGCACTGTGTACACCAGCGCTCTATACCCTGCTGGGCAAGGATGCAAAGCCCAGAGCACCAGCTACCACAGCAAGGGAAGAAACAGATGTGTTTCCTTTAAGAGTCTATCAATGGGTGGAGAGATCCACCACAGTCCTTCAAATGAAACTGCTGCTCTTTCCAGTGTGAAAGGACTCCCCTGCTGAGACGGGTTCCTTATAACACAGAGCCAGTGTAAACCAACACTGCCATCAAAGACTAGAGCCGGGTCTCCACCCATTCCTGGCCATCACTCCCGCTTCACCGCCAGCATCTCTCCCTACTCAACACAAGAATGTGTAAGGCTCCCCAGAGAACCAGGCTGAAAAAAAGATTTAAACCTTACAACTTCTTTTCTTTGACTTGGGTTCATTTACTCCCTGCTGGTTCCTCAATGCAATTCGCTACCTGGCTTCAAAATCATCTGTGCAGGCCCAATGCAAGGTAAAAGAGAAAAGCACAAGTGGCTGCAGAAATGCAGCTCAAGCCCGTCAAACAGTTCTGTTGCAGAAAACACCTCCACCGAGCTCCAAGTGCCCAACTGCTACACCATACCTGGAAATATCCAGATTCATATCTTCAAGTCTTTACTGGCTTCTGCAAGAGGAACCTGAAAGCAAAAGACAACACAAAATTAAGCCTAAATATATTATATATGCAGCCCCAGGCATTTTCTGAGTGTATATATGCAATTAAATTGCAGCAACCCTTGCCATCACATCACAAGGAATCATAGAATCCCAGACTGGTTTGCACTGGAAGGGACCTTAAAGCTCATTCAGCTCCAACCCCTGCCATGTGTAGGAACACCTTCCACTGGAGCAGAGTGCTCCAAGGCCCTGTGTCCAACCTGGATTGAGCACTGCCAGGGATGGGGCAGCCACAGCTTCTCTGGGCACCCTGTGCCAGCGCTCAGCACCCTCACAGGGAAGAGCTTCTGCCTAAGAGCTCATCTCAGTCTCCCCCCTGGCAGCTCAGAGCCATTCCCCTTGGCCTGTCCTTACAGGCGCTTGTCAAGAGATCCTCATCAGCTGCCTTTCAGGAAGATTCTCAACTGCAGAAATGATCGATATGGGTGCTCTGGGGTTTACTGACACTGCTGGGTCTACAAAAAATTGGCTGCTGTCATGACACTGACTCTTCAGAGCTCATGCTCTCCTTCAGACCAGACACGGTTTAAGTTGTGCACTTAAGAGGATGCCAGAAAAGCCTTCAAAACCACAATAAAAATGTCTCACATCAAGCTTGTGACTCCATGGAAAGGACTCCCTCAAGTGGAGAAGTTTTTAAAAGGAGCCCTCCTTAATCCTGCCCAAAAGGGGGCATGGTAAAAATCAGAACTTTCAAACCTGGGATGATACCTGCACAAGTACATAACCTCAGGGCTTCAGAGTTTAGACAGGTCCATGTCCCCAGGTAAACTTGGCAGCTAAGAGCAGGGAATTGACACATCCATAAGCAACACCACTTGTCTCTCTTGGAAGGGAAGGGTCTCCCCAGACACTACGAACAGGGTAACAGAGACCTTTGTATTTCAGTCAGAGCTGAAAGGAGCATTAACTCCTCAAGCACACCCTGCGGAGTTAGTGGCAGGAATCCGACCTTTGCCACGTGTGAACAGAGAAGCCCCCTGTGTGACGCCACACAAATAAACCCAGCTTCTGCAGATTCAGGTGGTCTATAACAGGAGGACAATGTAATAATCACTTCCCACTGTGTGTATTCGCTCAGGTGGTCTATAACAGGAGGACAATGTAATAATCACTTCCCACTGTGTGTATTCGCTCTCCTTCCGTCCGGGAATGCTATCAATCTGAGAAATTGCCACGTTCTTCATCTCATTAGTACAACTCTAACATGAGAAGGGAATTCGCTTAGTGAAGAGCCACATTTTACATGAATCGCACAGTCTGTACGAGGTAACGGGTACTCCTCAGCAGCTAAAAAGCACTGTGGGCTTAACATCAGATGCACTTTTCAGCGTCACCAGCTTCTTCACTGCTCTGAACACAAGCATCTCACGCAGTCTGTTACCTTCCAACCTGCAGCCTCCAGCTAACAACATCACAGCTTTTGCCTTGAAACAACAAACACACCCCCCCCCCCCCCGAAATGGGGGAAAGCTCCTCTGCACGTTTCTGTCTCTAAGCCTCCTACCTCGACAAACCTGAGCTCGTACACAGCAGCCGCCAGCACAGCCTCATATCTCACAACCAGCCCTCCCTGCTGGCCACAGGAGAGCGGCTCCTCTGGAGGACAAACATCACCACGTTTGTCCTCCCTAAAGCACCTTCTGCCTGACTTCTGCCAAACTTACCTTAAACACTTTGCATTACACTTGCAAAACAAGGAATTACCTTTAGATGCTGACAAATGGTGGAGATTAAGCCAGCATTTCCAAACGCGGCTAACTGACATCCAGATGTCCGACTTGATGGGAGCATTGGTGCCCATCTCAGGCACACTCACGCTCTGATCCCTGATTTTATTCTTACTCTTCTTCCAACCCGGCTTCCAACGATTCCAGAAATGCAATCTGCCATCGAGCAGTTGGTTTTCTGGCAACTTTAACTTAAGATAATGATCTTTGATAACCCTCAGGCTACCTGAATGGTGACCACGACACAAACCTGTTGTTAAGCTATGAAACACCTCTTCTTTCAGCCTCACGGCTCCGCCATCCTGGCAGCTGGTTTATTGCCAGCAACAAAACCTTCCCCCAGGCTCTTCATGGGAAGGGTTAAGAGCAAAGCATCGAAGTCTCCGCTAAAAGCTACCTCAGGAGAACAGAATGGCTTCTCCCAAAGTACCGCTACGGTTGGGCGCCTGCTCTGACCTTCCTCAGCCCAAAGGCGCTCCATGAAACCTCTCCCCTCAGCGCTCCCTTCCGTACCAGCAGCACGAAAGGGTTTTGTTCTCCTCGCGGTGCCCGCAGGAGCCCCCCGGCCCATCCCGCGCCGCCGGGCAGGGGGGAGCGGGCTCCCCGCAGCTCTCCCCTCAGTCCCACCGCGGCACCGCCATGGGGAGCCGCTCTCCGGCACCCGCTCCCCACAGAGGCTCCTGCAGGGCCGAGCGGGACCCCCCGGGCCCCGCCATCCCCTCCCTGCGCAGGCACTGCCCCGCCGCCCCC
>JAOEHY010040200.1:0-23878 GCA_025447955.1 Psilopsiagon aurifrons | reverse complement strand
TCCCTCCATCCCTTGGCCAAAGCCCCTCTCCAGGTTTCCCGCAGCCCCTTCAGGCACTGGAGCTGCTCTCAGGTCTCCCTTCAGGACCCTTCTCTCCAGGCTGCCCCAGCCCCGCTCTCTCAGCCTGGCTCCAGGGCAGAGCTGCTCCGGCCCTCGCAGCATCTCCGTGGCCTCCTCTGCACTTGCTCTAACGGCTCCACGTCCCTCTGTGCTGCTGCCCCAGAGCTGGATCAGGACTGCAGTATGTTTCTCTTGTCCATGCTTGAAAGGGGCTGTAAAAGACATCTGTGGCTCAGCACTATGATAAGAAGTAACTTGCAAATAAAACCAACCTGTGTCATCCAGCAAAAGATATCCTGGGAGGGGTGAAATTCAGAAATCAATTTCACCCTGAAAGCACAGAAGCTCGATACGGGAGATGTGATGGAGCTGAGCAAGAACATCATCCACTGACAAAAGGCCTTCAGATGCATGAAATATCGTCAGCATCCAGTTGGTTGTCAGCCAGGCTTAAACACTGTGCTGTTCTTGTTCCTGGAGCTCAGGCTAGCGATCCTGAACTGTTGCACTGCAAAGAGAAGGCAAAAGGAATCAACAAAAATGTGAAGGACAGCATCTGACCCATTGCAGCTGCATTTGAGCTGCTGCTTCTCGAGGCTTTCAGAAAGAACCAGAAACTTCATTTGGGTTCTTTTCCAGGAAGGTTTCCTTCTTGATAGGCAATAACATGCTGCAGGGGAAACCCCTTTTGTGCAGCCACCTTTTGATCAGCAAAGGGATTTTCATCATCTATGTAGCAGGGACTGCAGCTTTCAGAGTACAGGGTGGGATGCAATAAGTCAAGTTCACATGCATTACGGACATGGAAGGCTTCTTTAGTTAGTGAAATGTGGAAATGAAGCATGTTGCATCTCATAATAATTTGTACCCATGTAGATTCATTTGAGTAAAGAAATTATTTCATCAGTCACTGAGAGTATTCTATTCCTCCACACACATAATGAAGAAAGATACTTTGTGTGTAAGAGTAGAGACCATATTTTATTCCTTTGCATGCTGAGGCTGTATTCAGCTGTGATTTACTTGCAATAAATGGTTCTGCATCGTTAAAGTCATACAGATTTTTATAGTGATGTGATTTATATAATCTTATACAGGTACATATCAACAGTAAGATAAGTGAGAGGACACCGTTTATATAGATGCTATATACATAAGAAAATGCAACTCAAAGAAGAGGTAACCAGATCATCAGCTTCAAACATCCAACCTTTGCTTTAGAAAATAAAGCTTTTCTGTAGCTTGAGAAAATCATTATAATAATTTCTGATTTAAGAATTCTTAACCCTGAATGATTAATAAGATTCCTAAAAGAAGCTACTTTGGGTTTAAAGAGACTGTGAACATAAAGTGCTGGCAGTTTGAGACACTTTATGTTAAAGCTGATCATTTCAGTTGCAAAATTATGTGCTTGGTAGAGCTACTTAGAAAGGGAAAGAGGCTGCTGCTCTGCTGCTGTGAGGAACTCTGGTGTGTGGAACTCTGACCTGCATGACAGGAATGGGGCAGGAAACACTCACGTTTTCCAGTCTGTGATGCAGAAGCCTGGTCATGGTGGGAAAGCCCATCTGTTGGGCAGAGAGCACAGAGCACGCAGGCAGCTGTGGGCTGCAAGCTCAGTCACCAGCTCTGTGGGAGCTGGATTTGGCCTTTGCCATGTGTTTTCATTCAGGTAACACAGCCAATTCCCTTTCCAGCACGCATGAATTGTCATCTCGCAGCACTGAGAAAACAAAGCTGTGTCCCCTGTGGGGACAGGCTCTGATGCTGGACTTGCAACTGATCAGTGATTGGCATTGTTGCCTTCATTTACACATGCCTCCTTTGCTCAGCAATACCTCATCACGCTCATATTGAAACCCTCCTGCCCCATCCTGACTTAACGTCTTGCTGCACACCAGGAGGCTGGGGGAGATGTGGTGGGTTCACTGCTCCCAAAGTGAGGGCTGGTGGAAAGCATCCCTTCAACCCAGCTCCACTGACTTCTTCCTCTTGTTTACAGTAGGACCGTGTCACAATTGTCACACATTGCAGACACATGATTTTACCTCCGTGCTGGGAAATAGTGCCTTGTTCTCTTCCTGCGATTGTCCTTAAGGGAGAGGAGTGTGCACGTAATTCATGGGTGGTTATTCAGCTCTAAGCTGGCGCTTCTTACTGCACAATGGTGCTGTCAGCTTCAGCGTGTCCCACACTGGGCAGAGGCTCTGCCAGAAGCTAGTGACCTGTGGCACATGTGGCAGCAGATGCAGGCTGGAAGCTTGGTGGGCATTCAGGTCCACCAAGACTTTGGGGTTCTGCAGATTCATTGGCCAGCGAAGGGATGCATGGGATCATTCATTCTGGGCTCATTCTAGGTCTTGGAAAGCTTTGGAAACCATCTGCACCTCTGTGTTGTTAAACACTGTGTTAGCAGGGACCACTCCTAGGACCTTCTTCTGGAATACAGGACTTAAAAGACACTTTGTCAAGCTGTTAAAGGTTACTGTGTTTGAGGATGCAGCTAGACCTCACAGGGGGCTGGAATGGAGCCTCCCGAAGGTGGATTTTTCCTGGAATGACAATTTAGCAAGTGAGGCATCGGGTGAAGAGCAGAATGATTTACTTACTCTCGTATCAAATAACATATTCAATTTGAAGGCTACACATAAAGAGTAGAAAGTTGATAGGCCACACTTTACACAGTTCCGGGACAGAGCCTGAGGTGTGGGGACAGAAAGGCAGCTCAAAGAGATTAATGCAAAAAGGGGGTTAAGCAAATTAATAGACCATAGGTCTGTGTGCAAATAGTAGAGAAGTAATATATAGAGACAGATGTGAAAGTTACATTCAGCTGTAGTTTATTCGCAGTAAAAGGTGCTGCAACTTTAAATGTCTTACAGACTTTTACAGTGAGGATGCCTAAGGATCTGTGAAGGGAAAGGTGCTGAGATGTACAACACTTCTACCAACAAGTGCTTTCATCAATACCTGTAGACATGCTCCCATTCAGAAGGTAGCAAAGAGCCAGTTAGTTCCTGGAGAAGTTCCTCAAGTGTTAGCTTCTTGAGTTGATGGTGAAGTCTGAAATACTCCCCTTGCGTTCGGAATTATGTCATTTAATTCGGACAGTCAATGAGAAGAGCTCGCTCACCATGACCATAGCAGTGCTTTTGAAGGGGGATCAGACTGCGTCAGGTGTGCAGCAACACACTTGGATGAGGAGAATGGTAGCTATGAAAGTGCAGCTGAGATACAAAGTACAGAGAAAAAGATAAATCTCCGAGGATTGCTGCTACTGACAGAACAAGATACTAAACCAGTAGCTCAAAATCAGTTCATAACTGACTGGGCTTTTGGGTTGTATGGAGATCTCCCAGAGGTTACTGTTAGGATCATTCTGATGTTAAGAATGAAGGCATCACAACAAGATTGTAATCTCTGCCCTAACCTCACAGGGCTAACAGATACAGCCAAGAAACTAGTTAAGGGTGGCAAGGCTGCCAGGAGTACAGACAAAGCAGCAAATCAGTGGAGAAAAAATGATAGTATGGGTAGATGGAAATGTGTCAGAAACTTTTCTATGTAATAGGTGCTTTAGAACAGGAATTCAACTAAGCATGGTTCATCAGACAGGTGCCATACAAAAGGATAGTCAGGAAAGGAAGCTTTGAAAGAGATGGCCAAGTCAGAAAAGTATGTCCTTTTGATGTATGAGCAGAATCCACTAGAGCAGACTAAGCTGAGCAGGCCATGTGCTGGGAGAATTATGGCAGTGTTTTCATAGACTGTTTTGCTTATAAGCTAAAGAAAATAGACAAACCAATAAAAACTTGAAAATATTTGGTTTTACTGATCAAAATCCTGTGTATTGGGCACTAGCACGGAGTTACGGTAAGCTTGAACTTTTCACATCTCATTCACAAGTGATGGGACGGGACAGAAAGCTGATGTTTCACTTGTGGCTTGGTTCTACTCTATTGTATTTTATTATAATTGCACTGGTTGGAGAGTGAAATTACTGATGAAGTGGCGCATGATTCCCATGTCAACATAAAACCTCTACAAACAAGGATTTGGTCTCTAAAATACACACATCGTGACATACTATCCTATCATTTACATCTGACAAGACATATCCAGTGTTTTGGTTGGCCATCAAATGAAGCAAATAGCCAAGTTTCCAATAGCCTCCCTTTCCAAACTTTAAGTGGGACTTGAAAAGCTGTAGAAATGCAATATGGGGCGATGAAGTCCTATACATACAGCATCAAATCTTTTGAGAAGGAAGAACTGTGGGTGCAATTATTGTTATGCTAACAGGCATAGTTTCTGGAAATTGCTTGGGATTTGTTATGAAGGCTTTATAAATCTTTTCCATCTGTTCTTTCTCTGGGTTATTTTCGGGTGAATTTAGAGAAATACATCCACAATATATTGTGCCCACAATGCATAGATGATATATGAAATATGCATTTCCTCTATAAAGCTATGTTTAAAGTAATGTGAACACTGATTTCCTTAAAGAGCCATACAAAATAGTGCTAGAACTGAGTGACTGGAGAATCAGACTGATAGTCTTAGCTAAATAATAGTCTGAGGAAAGCAAAAATCACTTGGTCATTAGTCTCAGAAGAGTGAATGTTGTCTTCCTGTTCAATGCAGATCTCAAGCCTGGGAAAGGACTGAGTTTTTCTTCACACAGGCATGCTTCAGCAAAACAGGATCCAGTCCATGGAAATACCCATCCTGAGAAAACTGATCATCTACCCCACAAAAATTAGGAGGCTGCACATCCTGTGGTAAGAGCAGGATAGTTATTGCAGGTTAGTTATTAGCTAGCCAAGATGCTGACACTATGTGAAACACTCACTGCAGTAAGTCTTCAGCCATGGACCAGTTAAGTACATGTTTTCCTCATGCTGACTTGGTTATCTGAGAGATCAGGCACACCAGACCTCTTCAGCTGCTTTTCAGGACAGAATTGAGGTGAGGCCCTGGCACAGGGTGCCCAGAGGAGCTGTGGCTGCCCCATCCCTGGCAGTGTTCAAGGCCAGGTTGGACACAGGAGCCTGGAGCACCCTGCTCCAGTGGAAGGTGTTCCTGCCTGTGGCGGGGTTGGAGTTGGAACTGGGTGAGCTTTAAGGTCCCTTCAACCCAAGCAAGTCTTTGAATCTATGATTCTGTGGTGCTATGAAGTGCTTATCATACTAACATATAAGTGAGCTGTAGTGGTGCAAGTTGCAGATGAAAGAAGTCCTCAGGGGACCAGAGCTCCAAGTCATGGTTTAGCAGTCGCAGTGCAAGACACCTGGGCTGCAACTGAAGATGTCACCTTTAAGGGGAAGCAGTAGACCTCTCTCTGGAAGTTAGTCACTGAATTCTGCAAGCATTGCAACCCCCCTTGGCAAAACCTGTACACCAGGATGGGGATTGCTGCAGCCTTTGAAGTGCTATAGCCTCAGCAGCAGGAAATCAACCTTGCGAGTGACTGGTGAAGGAGTCAAAAGTAGACACACTGAGTGGACATCTCTGTTCTTTTGTTTGCGTGTTTGTTTGGATGCTAGCCATAAGTTTGATTCACAGAAGAAGGGGAAGCGGAGGGGCTTGAACCTGTTTGGTTTTTCCCCATGATTAAAGGCATTTGTGCACTTTTGAAGAGAGGCATGCTTTTTTCCTCTGGGCTATGCCTAAAGTCTTAAAGAACCTTCATGGTCGCATGCACCGATAAAGCTCCTGCAGAGCTGTGGTGCCAAGAGACTATCATCTCCATACCCTGAAGGTATTTTCAGAGTAGGAGTGGCAAGTTGTCACAAGTCTTCCCTAGTCTATGGACAATGAACATCGCTCCGCCTGCCTGGAGGACTTGTACAAGTGAAGCAATGGTAACATAACCAGAAGCTGGCAGGATCTTGAAAATATAAATCCCATTCTAGTCTATCATGGTTTGCTGTTGCAAGAGTGAAGAGCAAGTGAGGAGTTCAGCGGGCGGGTACGCTTCCAGCTGCATTTATGTTATGCTTACACAAGCCTCAGCACCAACTAAGAAAAACCCCTGGAAGGTAAAGTTGAGCCCAACTGCAGGTCGTTGGACTGTCATCACAGAGGAGCAAACTGTTATCAGCACATTAGATATCAAAGAAATGCCAGCAGTCATCATCTTTTACCAGTCATGCTAATCACAGCATTAAATGCAGCATCATGTCTTGCGGAGGGTGACATGTCATCCCCAGAGAGCATCCAGGCTCAGCAAATGGCCCTTGGGCTGCTGAGTTCACTCCACCCCATTGGGCTGTGAATAAATACCAAATGTGGAGGGAAAGGAATGAGGAGCTTTATTTGCTCATATCTCTTCCCTCAGCTTGAAAGAGAAGCCCCGTGGGACAGATAAGGACTAGAGGCTGCCACTGCCAGTCTCTGAAGGAACTGAAGCACACAGTGTTGTTAATAAACTGCTGTTGGTTTGAGATGCTTATTGTTGAAACTGATGGTGATAAAGCTTTTTTTCCTGAAGAATGTAGCAACCAAAGTAAGGCCTTTGTCCCTTTTGTGCCAGCCTGGGAACTCGCTAGTGGACTTTCCCAATGCATTTCCTAATCCTTATCCTGGCACATCCTTCAGAGTGGTTGGTAGAATTCAGGGACTTGGTGCTATCTGTGGATGCTGAAGGGGTTGAAACAGATGTTTCTTGATGTGAGAAATGCCTAGAAAAGAACACTGTAAACCAAACCTGTTCTCCGCAAAGCTCCGATATTGACAGTCCTCAACCTTGCCTGTTGTCTGAGCTGCTACGATGTAAGTCTGGGTGGGTGGGAGGTCAAGCAAAGAGCATGGATCTGCTGATGAATAAGCTGGTTATGAATAAGCTGGTTGTGGAGTACTGGGGAGCAATGGGATAGTGACCATGTCTATGTGGTCAGTGACAGGCTGAAAAGGCAGCGTATAGGTACACAGTCACATGGGGAGCTTGGCAGGCACCGAGTAGTAGCTTTTAGAAGTGTTAGTAGAGGGGTGCAGAGGTAACAGGGTCTTGTTACAATGATCAGGCACAAAATAAGTACATTTATTTTCCAATGGTCAGAAACACTCTATTATTTGGGGCTGAAAAATGTGTCTGAAAGGACTTCTGGTCACAAAGGGAGACTATGTACTCACATGGTTGGAATGACCTGTAGGTACAACAGTGTGCAACATGTGCTTTTCCTTAGCTCAGTCAAATTTCTCATGCATAAAATGAGTTAATAGCTTTTAGTTTCATAGAATTTTAAGAGTGAAATGTAAATGAGGATTGTGAATCCATTTCCTTGTCAAATGGCATGTAATGATTTTTATTGGGGTTTTTGTACCTTTTTTTCTACAAAAATGTATGCCAGGAATGAAATATAGTTATTTTGGGATTAATATAAAAGGCTTCTTTAACATTAAAAAACCCTAATAAGAATCGTTGTGATATTATGTTAAACCTTGCCCAACAGAGGTTTTTGTATGATGAAATGCTGCAATAACAAAGATCTTTAGCAGGTTCATAGATGATACGTGTGCAATTGGCCTGTTGGAACATGTGCTGTGGATGATAGAAGCAGTATCCCAGAGAACTGCGGGGGAGCGTTCTGAAAGGGCTCGCTGAGAGAGCCGAGTTCAGGGATGGGGTGGGAAGACAGGCACTCATTGTTGCGTTTCGAGCAAAAGGCAGGTGAAATCTGTGACTTTGCTGTCTTTAGAAATCACTGTTAAGCAAGACTAGAGAACAATGTGTTTTACTTAAAATGAGAAGCTCCATTTCCCCTGGAGTCAGCAACTGGAATGGTCAGGCCAGGATTTTAGGCTGAATTTTGGCATAAACTGAAGGGGGACTTGAATCTCTCTATAGTAAAATTCTGTCGATAGGCACAGCTGAAATCCTGGGAAAATAAAAGCATTAAAGTAGCTGTTTGATTAGATTAACCTTTTTAAACTAATCAGTATTATGTGTCTTCAAGAGGTGTGTCCCGTGGACTGGATGTTGGGCTTTGCCATCTTTGGCTACCCTTTGCTAAGTGATTGCTCAGGTTCCATGGCATTCGACTTCAAAGCCAATGGTCTGACCAAACAGCCTTGCTAACAAGGCCTTTTAAAAGGGTTTTTAAGAACTTCCTTGGGTAGTCTTGTAACCAGTGGCATGATATGTGGTGTGTATGCCATGCAGTGAATTTGCCATGTTTTCCTTGCTGCCAGAAGGCACTTCCTTTATTCAAAGTGTTCTCATAACAACAAAAACCTTGTAATTTAAAAAAATCAGTACTTGCACTGCAAAGCACTGGGGGTGCCAAATAGGAGATTCAGATTTGAAGCATACTACTGCTGCTAAGGCAAGGAACTGGCAACCAAGAAGGAGAAAGAATAGAAACATTAGAATTCATAGCCTGTAAGCACCAGAAGGTGAAAGACCAAACAGCACAATGTAGGGATGGATGTGGTTTTAAACCTGGCTTCCTTTCTGATGATCAGAGTTCTTGCTATAGCAAATGGAGAGAAAATATAATCCTCCCACCTTGCAGAGATGCGTCAGCTGAGCCCCCAAGGCTTATCCAACCTGCATGTACAGAGTCTGCTGCAGGTGATTGACTGTGTTAGGCAGTGCTCCTGTGCTGCAGGCTATTGATACCAGCTGCTTCCAAGCTTTTCTGTGGAAAGGTTCCCAACTGGATGCTGCTTTTCACCATGAAAGCCCATTTTGCCCTTGACACCTTTGCAGCTGGCTGGCTTGCTCTGCCCTCCTCTAGCCGCTTCCTCTAGCCATGCTGGTTGGGGTGGACCTTGTAGCAGCCTATTTCAGTAACTGATTTCTTTAAAGAGGGTGCAGTGGCATGCAGGATCCACACAGAGTCCTTGCCACATAAAAAGTAAAGGCTTCCTGCTTTGCCCAACGTTTTGCCAGTCTATGGCTTTAGCCTCTAATTAGGGTGGCCATTCACCCCAGGCATTCTGCGTACAGTGGAGTTACCTCCAGTTTTCTTCATAGGGTAGTAAATATTTGTGTTTCTCCACCTTTAGGAACTCCATGATTTCTAAGCGAAGCATCCCAAACCACGGTAAGTGGGACATGAATTGGGTCTCTGTAGGGCTGCCCAGCAGTCCATGCACATCAGCTCCTCAGTGAGCCAGCCAGGGCTTGGATGGAGGCAGCCACCAGCCACCTTGGGCTCTCAGAGGGTGCTGCTCTTGTGCCAGGCCATCAGCCAGGCCTTGGCTTAAGCCAGCTGTTCTGAAGATTACATGTTTGTGTGGGATGCATGGAGCTTAAAAACACATACTGATATGTTTATGATTACGAAAGTGACAGCAACCATTGTCAAGCTGAATTTCAGGAGGTGAAAGTACCAGCTCATGTCGCTGCATGTCAGGCAAGAGGAATACCAAGCTCACCTTTTGTTGTATTAGGGGAAACTCAAAGAACACTGACACGTGTCCCACTGGTTTTCCTCCTGTTGTTTCTGGGAGTCACAATAACCAACTGTAGTCTTCCACAAGTTATGCTTCTTTAATGAATATTACCATGGCACCACTAGTGGGTATTTTTACCATATGTGCCTGCATAATTCTTTGCAATCCCCCAAAACCCCTTAGGGCTGCTTTAAAGCATACGTATGTATGCACGTCTATATGCAGACATGCAAAGAAACACACAGTAACTTGTTTCCCAAGGAAATAGAGCATTCCAAGGAAATGCTTGGCTTTATTATTATTTTTCTTTTTTTTTTTTCTTAATATAATATCCTTCAGTAAAAGTCTGAAGACAAAACCACTCCACGGTAAAGGCAGAGGAAGAGGGAGAGCAATGCAAACCTTGGACAATTGAGCTACAGGAATGGCTCTTGTGTAGCCAACAAGATGAAAAGACTGTAGACAACTTAGTACCCCAATTCATTATGCTTGGTGAACGTAACATGGGGCCAAGAAAATCAGGAGATCCATGAGCTCACTCTGCTAAAAATGCAGTCACAGAAAATGGCCATAGAGATCATTGCATGGGAAGTAAAGAAGAGCAAACCCACTCCTTTTGCAGAGCAGAATGAAAAGCAAAAACTTCAACATTAAATCTTTGGTTTATGGGCTTTAGTCATAAACACAGACACCCTGATGGTTACTATGATTTTCCTTTTGGGAGGTTCGGAGGGTTGTGCATAGAGAATTCTGAGCCTAATCTTAGAAGCGCTTATTGTCCTAGTGACCAGCGTGGCTGCTTCTCTGCTCTGTTTTTTGTTTTTGTAGAAGCTAAAAATAACTTAATTGGTTTGTGTTAGCAAGAAACGCTCAGTTTTTCTTCTGAGCTGCCATGTGGCATAGTCTGTGGGTTTTTAATGGCCCAAGTAGTTTGTGCTTTGTCCCCACAGTACCATCAACACCACATGCTCCAATGTACCCTTATGTTTGTACAAGAAAACGAAACCTCCAGGCACTGCAGCCTTTCTTTTAATAACTCTTCCACCTGCCAGACCTGAGTCGAAGTTAAAATACACAGCTTTCTAGTGTTGCACAATGCTTGGGCAGAAAATGGGCTTTAAAAACAACAGGGGCTGCTCCCAGGTGCCTTTGGTACCTGCAATACCCTTTTGTGTTTCTGGTTTTCACTAGTACTTCAATACCCCTCATGCTGCACATCAGAGCTACCACCTTCACCTATTAAGAGGAAAATAATGAAGACATTCAGGTGGAGAACAAGGCTTCCAGTACCTGAGTTTAAGCAGATTTATGGACAAAAGGTGCTGCGTGACCCTGGTGCTGAGTTATTTTTCATTGCAAACAAAGAGCCTGAGAAATGGAACAAGGGTTGCTGGCTTACACTGCTGCCTGTAAATCTGTTCACTTCTTGCAGTAGTACTTGAAGTTATATACCTGATGTTACAGGACCCTAATCAGCTAAAACCTCCTGGACCTGGGAGGGAAGAAAGGCAGGGATGGGGAGGAAAGAAGGAAGACCCCTCACATCATGTATTACCTGGTATTTTTGTCTTGGTGAGTGGGAACCATCCTGTAGCACTATGTCAGACTTCGGAGGATAAGGCAGGATGTTTCCTATCCCACAATAGATGAAGACCCTTACTCTACCCCACTGGTTTCTGTTCCTCTTGATCAAGACAGACAGTGCTTTCATGTCTTAGTCTGTAGCATTCTGACTTCCAGCCTTGCCCAGGGGGCTATTATCTCTTCAGGAAGGAAACTGGGCAGTGTGAGAGCACCAGTCGTGTCACTAAGCTCTCATGTGATGCTGTTTAGTATCAGAGCACTGTAGGAAAGTCTCTTGCAAGAAAAGCACAGCTCATGATATATTGCAAAACAAAACTCCCCCTTCAGCTGTATGGTTTGTATATATGGTGGACAATTGGGATCTACAGAGTTTCTGAGTGAGAATGGTTTGAGGAGAGTTAACTTTCTCCTTTCTGTTGCTTGCACCTTCCTTTTGCATCCAGATCGTAGTAAAATTCAACTTGCAGAAAAGGATTTGCTGCTGTCTGAGACTCTTAAAAGAGCTTCTGCCTGATGCATTTCAACTTTTGTGTCCAGATTCCTGATGCTTACAGGCTTTCCTTGTGATCTAAATGAATAGAGAACAGGGCTTTTATTAGGGCTGGTCCATCCGTGTGAAGTTCACTTGCTGATACCAAACTGCTTTAATGTTTTTCGCTTACAAGTGAAAGACTCTAGCCATGTCTTTTCAAGGGGCATTTTAAGTCATGCTCCACTGATTTTATGTCCTGTGTGTTTAATTTACATATGGGTTGGTGAATGATTTAAAAACTTTCTTTACCATTGATCAAAACTTGGGCATCCCTATAAGAATGTCTCAACTTATTGTTCCCGAAATGAAAATGGATATTATGTCAAATGAATGAGAGAAAAAGTAATCAAATCTCTGTCTCTTCTTAATGGAGTAAAGCACAGATTTATGTGTGGATGCTCAAGAGCTCACAGAAGGTTTTGCTTTCCCCTTTATCCATGTTGGTTGTCATCTGTCCCCACTGAGGACACAAAGCTGTGGAGCTCCACTAACACCCCCCCAGCTAGACCACCTCTGCTAAGAAATATGTGGCTATTTAGCTGTGATTTCCCCGAAAATGGTTGTTTTGTTGTACTCTATCCAACACTTCAGAAGCTCTTGTAATAACATTCTTAATCAAAGCGCATATTTCTTTTCAATCAGTTTCTCACCAGTATCCGCACTGAATTTTCTCTCTGTTTATCCTAACTTTTTCTTTAGTGTTTTTAAGGGTATGTATACAGTCACTGGGAGCAGGCAGAGTTGGCAGGGCACAAAACAGTTAGAGGAACCATTAATCTACCACGATAAGACATGAACTGTGGATCTGACTCAGGGACCAAATTTATGAGTGAATGTTAGAATGTGGCTAGGAACTGGGGTATGAAAGCCACTGTAACCAGCCAGTTAATGCCACTGAACGATGAAAACCATGATAATTACATGGTTGTATTTGCCTTTACAGCCATAGGAAATTTGTGGTAAAGTACAAACTGAAAAGCCAGCACAAAAACACTATTAGCATCTCCAAATGTGTGTCAGATTTTTACAAGAACATAAAGAAGTGATTTTTCAATCCTCTTCTTTTTTTATCTCCTTTTGTGTCCTAAAGAATAGGAAGGACAAAGCTGTAGTTGATAAATCTGTGAGCAGCCCCTAAGATGCCCTGCTGCAAGGGGAGATGGGGAACTGCTGTCTGAGCTGCTAATAGGGACCAAAGAGCCCCTGGAAGTGCAGCCCAGACTGCTTGTCCCACTAGGACCTGACGAGCATCGGTGTCAGCAGGAGCAGAGGGACAGGGCAGCAGCCACATGTCCTGTGGATGGCCCTGGAAGCAGGCTGTTGCCTGCTTGGTCCCAAGGCAGGGTGCTAAGGCACAGCGTGGTCTTTCAGTTGTCCTAAAACATTGACTCACCCTCCAGATCTTCTGAGTTCAGACAATTCTGCAGGCTTAGGCAGCCAGAAGAGGGGTTATGTAGCACTCCTTGAGTTCTACATAACCTTCCAGCTACACTCTCAGCTACATCACGTGTTCTATGGAAGCAAAGGAAGAGGGGAGGGTAAAGAGTTTGCTAAATAACCTGTGTTTTGTCTGCAGGTTGTTTTGGGGGTATCTTTGGCCATTTGCCTGGAGCTCGGTCCTTTTCAATGCATGAGCAAAGGCTTGGGGCTTGTTTATGACATCTTCCTTAAAATCCCCAACTTGGTGGAAGGGGCACCTTGGAAAGAAGACACAGCCGGAGTGGGAGGTGATGAAAGGTGACCCGCACTTGCTCTGCTCCCAGTCAGCCCTGGCTGTGTGCATCCAAAAGGAGCAGGAAAACTCCCTAAAATACCAGTGGTTTTTGCGGACAGACTGGTACCTTTACAGCCGGCTGGGATCCTTCCCATCACATGTCGGGATGCTTTTATAGGACCTGTCTCCCTTCAGCGCTCTGGGCTGGGAGCTGATTTCTCATGAAGTTCCTAGCAGTGTTTGGTTTGGTTGCTGGGAGTTTGAAGCTTGGGGCGTGAAGGCCGTGACCAGAGGCCCAAGGGATTCCCTGGGCTGCGGCCGCAGCAGCAACCATTTGTTTTCTTTTGACAGCCTGTGGGGCCCTGAGCAGCTCAAATCCACCAGATCACTACAAGCTGCAAACCACAACCCCTCTCCACTGTTCTAGAGCATGTACCTGACGGGAATATAAGCTTTGGTGGCCCTGGCTGTTCCTTCCCAGCTTCTCTCTTGCATTTCAAAGGAGGTTTTCTAACTAGGATCTGCCTGAAGGAGCTTGCTTGCATTTTGGCATCCCTAAAGGCGATGGCAGCATCTCCAGCTGCAGCCTTCTCCTCTGGGGTACCTAGAGGGAGAGGTTTTCAGAGGAGTGGGAAGGCTTTTGTACTCCTTTAACGTAGTTTGGGTGCCATAAGAGGCAGAAAATCTATTTTCCCACCCCTCAAGTATCAAGAAAGAGTGCATGAGCCAGGTTGAGAAATGCTAGAAAGGGTGTTTCATCCCCGAAGCTGTCTGTCAGGTTTCTGTTCTCACTTCCAAGAACACTTCCTAAAAAGCACAGCTAGAAGGAATTTTAGATAAATCTGAGCTGTAAGAAGACCATTTCTTCACTTTGTTCAGTGGAAAATGCTAGACCCCAATGGCACATTCTGTCATCCCAGTAGGTTCAAGCAGAGAAAGGCTGAGTGGGCTGCGAGCACAGAGCCCATTGTCACACACTGCTAAAAGCTCTTTCTTTCCCCAAAACATGCAGGAAAAGTCATGAAGCTCCTACAATAGGCAGATAACTATAATGGAGATGTGTTCTTGCAGTCATAGTGGATAGATGCTCTAAATGAAGAAACATCTCTCCCCCACATCCCCATTTTGGGTAGATTGAAACCTCATTGAAGAGAAAGAATTAATAACACAAAAGCCCTCCAACCCAACCATACCTGCCACCTGTGAAGATAGTTTGCAAAGCCCAGCACTTCTTTATGGATGTGGCCAGATACCATGGATCCTGACACATCTGATGTTTGACATCTCAATCTCTGTGGAAGACTGGGAGTTTTCCATAGGCTGCCTGCTAGACAGTAAACTCCCTCAAACTCAGCAGTCCAAAACCTGGGTCAGCAATGGCTTGCCTGTTCTACCAAAGGCTCTACTTAGCCTACGCAGCCAGGCTGGAACGGTAGTTATCATTGCACTGTGGTGGCCAGTAGGATGTCCTTTCCATCTGCTCCATGATAAACTTACATAGGCGATGGATGAGCCCCACCTCAACTGTGATGCATGGCACCCTTCACTCTAAAACTCTTAGCAAACTGCCAAAGAGATGTAAATAGAACTGAACATCTCAAATGAATGGTGGGTGTCCACACTCAACCTTCTGCGTGCCCTACCAAGGTCAGTAGAACATATCCTGCAAGGGCACAGAGGGGCAGAACTTGACATAGTCCTTACTGAGGGATCAAGCATGCCAAGTTCAGCAGGGGAAAAGGAAAAGACATTGCTTGTTGCTTATGGCTTGGGGCTCTATCATAAACAGGTAGGTCTGAAAACCATTTTCTAGCAGCGCACAGCTACAAACACAATATTATTTCTAGAAACCACCCATGGCCTCACTGCTGAAAGATGCAGAGGGGCCTCAGCATGAGGAACGTCAAGTTCTCGTGTTCCAGACTGCGGTTTCCTTACACCTTTCCATTTTGGCATAAGCTTGCAAAGCCACTCTCCATTTTTAATATTTAAAGGTTAGCTGACGCACCGAGCATATTCTTGGGATATGGTGTAGCTGCAGTTCCGATAGCTGAAAGAGGGAAAGGAACGCGGTTGTATATCTCACAGCAAATGGGGCGACAAGCTGCATGAGCCAGGAAATCCATTTTTGCCTTGCCTAGGGAGTAAGTCTTACTTTTTACTTCAAACTATAAAGGTGCTGGTTAAAAGTAGATGATTCATGTTGATTCACTGCAGGTTTAAAAACAAAATCCTCTCTGACCAAGTTCTTTGGTGAGCAGGAGAGTGTTCTTTGTTAGAAACAAAAAGCACAATGCACACACACATTCATACATGCTTAAAAGTTACTGTTTTTTCCCTGGAAAATGTGGTTTCTCTAATTGAGGGTTGTAAAAGAGAAAAAAACCTTTTCAAGCATCCCACTGGATTAGTCACTCCAGGGTGGATCAGTCTTATCACATCACGTGATATCCAGTAATGGTGATGCAATAAAACAGATGCTGTCCGAATTTCATGCCATCAGTCAGCAGCAGAACTATGCAGATCAAACCACCGTCCTTTTCCAGAGATCCCAAAACATCCCATCTCTCCCAGGCCCTGTGCTTCATCACTTTTCCCAGACAAACTAAACACATGGTCACTTCTTCTTCAGCAGCGCATGACAAGAATGAGGCCCGGACTACGGGGAATACAGCTGGGTTGAAATCCTCCTTGTGCACACAGGGGTACTCCACCTTCTTGGAAGAAGAGGTGGGAAAAAAATAGTATTCCATAACTGGATTACAGGCTGGCAGTCTACACCTTCTGGCAACCAGTACTGTGTGTAAAATCTCATACTGGGGCAGGATCAACTCACTTAGTCCTTCCAGGAAACTGTAGTATCCCTGCAAGTTTTTACCCAAGGGAAGAAAGGTGATGATAAAGTGGTATTAAATTTGTTTGTATTTTGAGCATTTCTCATCTAACTGATATATGGATAGATAGAAAGAAAAGGTAATGTGCTGTACTGTAGAAGTTAACAGCTAATCTACATAGACACATTTCCATTGATAATGTGATTTCAAGTGACTAGTTATAATCAGCTTTTGCCCAATAAAAGTGTTACAACCCAACACTTGTTACTGCCACAAAATGAGACAGTGTTAGCAACATGTGAAGTAAAAAGGATGCAGTCAGAATGACCAGCACCAGGCAGAGCAGTCCCTATAAATCAAGCAGACTGAATAAGTGGTAAGGTTTGATTTATATGTTAAATCTGGTTTTACTTGAAAAAAAGACAGTATTTCTGCTAGAACATGAAGCCTGGAGGTTATTTATGACTGAAACATCTTCATTCTCCAGATGCCAACAAGAAATCTACACCACCACTATCACCTCCCTTGAGACACTTCCTTGAGATACATGTCCTGCCATGTTGTGGGTGAGTTTTCTACCTAATAAGTAAAGTGCTTTAAAAGCTTTTCTTTTGAAGCTACTTTGGGTATATCAGTAAATCCTAATGGGATTTTCCCTAGTGGGAAAATGTGCTTCATCTCCAACTGCACTTCTGAAATCCATAGACAGGCTTTTTACAGCTAAAGAAGTAGTACCAGAGATTAATTTGATTGCTCAATTAATGCCTGAAGAATGAAAAGCAAGGTTTCAAAATATGAACCCAGCTGTAGTCAAAAGACAGGATGCAATAGGAGCAGCCATACAGCAAGCTGTCGTCTTGCTGGCCAGTGTACCTGAAGAAAAGACAACCAGAGTCAATGAATACCTTCCTAAATTAAGACCCAGAAAGGTGTGTTGCTGTTCACACCACAAGTCTGCTCAGCCACCACAGGACATACACATCAGAGCAGTCAACTGAGGTAAACACACTGCTGTGGCAGAGCCAAATTGTCCTAGGACTTACCCTGTGTGCTTGACTGTCTTCACAGTCTTTGTGCTGTGGGCAGCGATGGTGACCCTGAGAGGCTGAGGTGCCAGGAGCATACTGAGACGGCCATGTGCCCTCCAGCCAGCGTGTGGTTTGGAATACAAGGCATTATAAAGGATCTCCCGGTGCTGGCCCAGGAGGAGGGCTTAAGACTGAGACTGGAAAGGGCCTGGGGCAAGATCCAGTGGTGACTGGTGGAGTTATCTACTTGGAGAAGTCAGGAGCAGGACAGTATAGTGTTTGGCTTGAGTGAAAGAAACAGCAAACAGACTTCTGGCAGGTTTTCAGTGGAGGAGTAATTGAGGAAGCCTAATTTGCCACAGCCTTGCAGGGAAGTGTGCTTACGGACTGAAGGCTGGGGAAGGAAAGCATAACTGCGACCTCTCAAAAGAGAGGCTGGAAATAGATAATTTCTCTTCAAACAAGCACTTGGAACCAAGTATTTCAATGCATCTTATGCAACAAATCGAGGTAGATTATTACAATCAGAAATAAATATGCAATCTTTATGAATTCACAGGCATGTGAGAGGCTTAAAAGCTCCAAAACATTATAGTCTGCAGTCTTTACTGAAGATAGCAAAGACACACAATGGTGTGATATTTAGTTTGGGAAGGCAGTGCACTTTCTGGATCTTTTTTACTTGCATTTTGCTTGAGGAAAATAGCCTACCCTCATTAAATATTTATGCCTCATGAGTGTACCAAGATGAATTGTATGAAACCAATACAGAATAAGACATAAGCTGTTCTGCTCAGAAGAGGCATTAACATGAGAGGTTTGGAACAAACCTAAGGCGTGTTGCAAATGCACTGTGTTGTAGTGATGTGCATTGCCTTTTGCTAGCAGGCTGCCTGTTTATGCAAGGGCCACTCACTGTACACACGCCCGACTAGGCTTAGCTTTCTGACTGCATGACAGAATATAATGAAGGAATAATTCTAGAGTAATTTATTTAAGTGCTGCTGTGCAAATTGATTAGATAAATGATGAGCTTCAGAACTGACCATGCAGCATGTGCAAAGAGCTTTTTGGAGAAGTCTGGAATCTAGAAACATTCTGTTGGGCAATTTGGCAGAGAACAATAGTAGCGTGAGGAAATACAATGCTTTTCTAGGCTTAAAAATTGATAGTGTTAACAGGTCTCTAACCTTGCACAGATCTGTTACTTGGGCAATGTAGTCATAAAATTGAGTACTGAACACTTGCATTATGATGTTTCCATTTCTTAATAATCCAAAGCCCTTGCCAAACATAAGGAAACTCAAATTCCAAGGATGCTCTGATGCTGTGTCAAAGAGGACTCAATCATTTTCCAGTCATTTTCCAATAGATGATGTCCAGGAGCAATGCCTGCCACAATCCCAGTGGGGAGCTCTGAAGGCGTATTTTCTATAACTATAGGTAGAGGCCAACTTATTTCATACAGCTTTTCAGCATGATGATGTTTTCCAATGCCTGATACCTACTTTAGAGCAACCATGGCTGTTTCATCTTGCTTTCTGTATTTCCACTGCTGGATCGTCTACCTTCCTTCATCTCCACCTCTCATTTGGAGTGCTTGTTAGTGGCTAACACCTGGAAGCTTATGTTTATGAAGGATATGAGCCAGTGAGCTGGTCATGGATTAAATCACCCATCTATGTCTTCTATGTGTGTGGACTCACAGGGTCCCTCAGGCAGGAAGGAACCTCAGGAGGTCTCTGGTCCAAGAAGAGTCAGAACTGAGTTCAGAGCATGTTGCAAAAGGCCATGTCCACAAGGCTATGTCCACTTGGGTGTTGAAAGCCTCCAAGGTGATGACCTTACCTTGGTAACTTCCTCCTGCACCCCAGCAGGCCAGGCTGAGGTCCTGCACGTGATGCTGACGGGTTAGTATGGCCTAAGCAGCCAAGCCAGACAGTGCCATCCAACTGAAGGCTGGGGCAACATTAGAGGACAGACATTCAAAGACTTCCCCTGCCTTTGGGTCATGACTACCTCTGGTCTCACATCACTGCTACTCTTTACTGCCCAGGGGAAAGGTGTTTCCAGGAGGGTTAGTGGAGACCTATTGATTCTCCCTATTGACCAAAGGAGTTGTATTTAAGATGGCAAAGACATAGGAGGGTGCTAGCACACCACGGTCATGATGGTAGCACAGCGCACGTGAACCCTGTATGGGAATAAAAAAGGTTTCACAGAGACAAAAATAAACACAGCTTTCATTACCCATCTTCTGAAAGTGACTTGTCCTTATGTTTTCCACTCCTAAAGCTGTGGACTTGGACAGGCAACGGACGAAACCTTCCTTTCCCAGAAATTTTAACCAAGCTGGATGAATTTCTGGGAGAGAGCTTAAGTGGCTGACACTGATGGGAAAGATAATCAGCGCTAGGGTGAACGCTTTGCTTCACTGACTCAGACATTGCTCGGTTAATGTTACGTTCAGTGCTTGCAAGATCCCAGCACAACCCCTGTGGCTTTCCCCATGGGTTTACTTCACTGAATATCAATTCCTTGTAGTTCCAAAGTGGAAGCAGAAGGGATGCATGCACTGACAGGCACAACTAATATCGGCCCCCACAGCTGCACTAGTGCTCTGTGATAAAATATAGCACGGGAGGATAAAGTAGTGATGAATAAATTCAAGTAGGAGATGTCTAACTCTTGGAGCAGGGAGATCTTGCAACATCCTATTCATAGGAGCAGCAGGAGGCAAACCAACTTGATTATTTTAAAGATGGAGCAACCCTGTGCTTGTGAAAGGCAAGTGTGGTAACAAACAGACCTGGCCTTGGTGCTCCAAGAAATCCTATGCTCCCTTGATCCATGGGAAAGGTGAGTTTAAGAAAGCTGCTTGTTCATATAGGGCAAAATAAATTCATTTTGCTTCATTATAAAAGATGCCTGTAATATGAATAAGCGAGGAAAGCACTTGTAGCTTCAAATGCAGAGTGCTTTATTAAAACAAGGAATGCAGTGTCTCTATCCACATTGACTGTGGTTAATGAAGCCCTGGGAACATTTTCTTTGCCCAGTTGAGCATCAGTTATAGCCGAATGTTTGAAGAGCAGTGTCATGTTTCTGATTCTTTGGTTTTTTAGCAAAAATCCAACAACAAAACCTTTCAAAACCAGATGTGTCTACTATTGGGTAAACAAGTCTTGGGTTCTGAGGTTTGGGGTTTCGTGACCTGTTTGTGCCATAACAGCTACCAGCATCTAAGACACTTCAAGTGGTTTCATTTTGGCTCATGCACACACATAAAATCCACAAATGTTAAAAACGTGACTGCCAGAGCACTTACCCTCTTCTCTCTCACTGCCAGCCCTGTCCCACTTCAAGATGTGCTGCAATAACCTCCTCGCGTTTGTGTGTGAGTGTTCAAATGACCTTATCTATGTCTGGCTGATGGTCCATTGAGGGTGGTCTGCAGCCGCTGAGCTGCTAATCGGCTGCTTTCTGTTAGGGTACGTGACTGAGAAATCAGTTTGCTTCCAATCTGACATAGCAGTCCAGATAGACCTTCTGCAAAAGTCTAGCTGGTTGCTGTTCACCACAGCTATCCTTTATCTGCTCATAGTTGTCTGTCAAGCCAACTGAATTTCCTTCTGTCATAGACTATGCGAGTAAAGCAAGAGCAGTAGGTGTCATGCATCTTGACCATGTCTCATGTAACGCTCATAAATGAGCTGGGGAATGAAGACTGGTCAAGATGAAATAAGTATTTGGGAGGGGGGAAGCTTCTAGAAAATGACATCACTCACAAAGTCAGAGGGATGCAGTGAGCAGGGTTTCACAGTGGTTTAATCTGAGACTGATACAGGGCAACGTTACATGTGTGACCTGATGATAATGTATTGCATTGAACTTGCACATGACACCAAGCTGGAAAGGAGGGCAAGGTTAGAATTCAAGGAAATCTTGCTAAATGGGAACTATATTACAGAAACAAAATGAAAACAAAGCCCTTTTCAACAGGGAAACGTGTGGGGTGTGCAGACACAGAGTAACAACCAGCTAGGCAGCACCTCAGTAGGAAATGGACTACAAGCTGAACATGAGTCAACAAAGTTGTAGAGCTACAAGAAAAGCAAAAACTGGGCTGCATAAACAAGAGAGTGACCTATAAGACACACGGATGGAAAAATCCAACCATTGTGTTGCAGCACAGCCTCAGCGTCAGCGTTATGTCTGGCCGGGGGGACTGCACATTTAGAAGGACATAACTGCTTGGAAAGAGTCCAGAGAAGCAAATGACAAAGAGCAGAAGCAGAAAACACAGTCTTTGAAGACAGATTGAATTCAGTTGTGAAAAAGGGATGGCTGAGCAGGGACAGCACAGGTTTCCAAATCATGAGAGGCTGCTGCAGTGGTGAAGGGAATGGTCATTTTTCAAAGCCACAGGGTAAGACAAACGACTGAGGGCTACTTATCAACTAGGACACCTAAGAGCATGGGAAGCAAAGCAAGAAGTGAGGTCTTCAGTTTTGGAGATTGTTAGGAGCAGACTGGTTAAACGCTGACCAGGAATAATGTGGATAGAGCTGACCCCGCTGTGAGGCAGCAAAGATGGGTTAGACAGCCACCGAGGTACCATCCAGCCCTAAGATCTGGAAACTACTGACCCGGCAAAACAACACGAGGAAATATGGATGAGGGCTCAAAGCTATTTTAAAAATGAGCCTGTGCCACATCAAAGCAGCTACAGCTTCACAGCTCTTTTTCATGCCTGCCTGGAACTGCTGGGCAGTTGTGCTGTGTGGAGATGAGGCTGTACAATACCACTTGAAAGCAAAGGTTTAATTCCTACCAGCCAGTGGTGGCAATAAAAGGTTTCTGCATTACAGTCTGGTTTGGTCTCTCCCTGCTCACCATTGCAACACAACCAGGAAAGCATTTATCCCACATGTCTTATGTTGCAGCGTTTGACCTTAAGATCAAGAGAGAAGCAGCAAAAAGGGGATATGAAGTTTAGTTTGGGTTGGTTTATGTCTTAGACTACATGCAAAATAAGTTATCCATGCCAAAAGGGCCCTGAAGTACCCAGAGATCACGTCCTTGAATAGCTTCAGAGGCTGCTATCAAGCATTACCTGCCACTAGCTTCAGTCTCAGCAAATGCAGCAAAGAAGATTCTGCAGGGGAAGGTATTGCTGAAGAGGTTTAGATAATGGAGATCTAACGGACAGACTTATGGGGTGCATAGGCAGGTTCTTACACATGATTTCTGGGCTGAAAAGACATGTAACCCCCAGAAGGCTTTCATTGCAACCAGAGGGTACACAAGACAGGGGAAATGCGAGGTGGGAAACTATGAAGAGAAGAAGGTCAAATACGAGTCACTGAGGTGGTAACATCTGGATGTTTAGTAAGCCCTTGTAGGAAGAAATTCAGAAGTCTTTTAGAGGGAGTGCTTCCTTTGCAAGTTGAAGTGCATAGACGATGAAGAAACTTCTTTGCCTCTTACACTAGCAAATTCAAGCAAATTTTTGTTGTCTGAATAACAGTACTGGTAATGAACAGCACCTTCTATACCTGTGTCGAAATTTCCCATCTGCTTGATGGTTAATGAAGGCTGACAAGTCTGTCTTTCAGCTCCATAACACACTGCCTCACATAGACCATAATGTGGTGATCTCTTCTTTTCCTCTACTTCTTTTTAGAACAGTGAAAGCAGAAAACTGTTTTCCATAGTGGCAGAAATGAGTTCAATGGATTTACAACTGCTACTGGGAAGAAACCTTATTTCACAGGATTCTGTAAGCAGAAATATGAGGCCATGTGAATCATTTTGATTGTGCATTTGCCCCGGTTGATATTACTGCTGAGAGTAATGACACTTTGACAGGCCTCACTCAGTGCTTGGAACTTGAGAACACTTTCATGTATTGTAAGACAATCACTGCTAAATTTACTCTTGTAACATACAATCTCAGACTGGTTTGTGTCAGAAAGGACCTCAAAGCTCCTCCAGCTCCAACCCCTGCCACTGACAGGGACACCTTCCTCTAGAGCACCTTGCTTCAAGCCCCTGTGTCCAACCTGACCTTGAACACTGCCAGGGATGGGGCAGCCACAGCTTCCCTGGGCACCCTGTGCCAGCGCAGCCACCCTGTGCTAGTGCAGCCACCCTAAGCATCATCACCTTGATGTTTGACAGTGATTACTCTTGAGTGTTAGACCAAAGAAACTAGAAATGTGATGATCAGAAGCGTGTGGTCTTCCAGGTACGTCTGTCACACTTCTATTTCATGTAACTTTCTGAACTTGCTGCAATGCGGCTCCTCTGGGGAGCTCTCTATGCATGAAAGACACATTTATTTTCCTTTTATCTTGAAATTAAAGGAAATACATTGCAAAGAATGGTGTCTTTTTTACAGTAAACCAGAGCTCACTCGCCTCATTTGTCATGGTAGGTTTGGGAAGACATGAGGAGCTTGAGTCAGCCACTGAGCCCCCAAAGTGTATTTAGTTTCCTAACTTCCAGCTGAGCTCAATAGGAAATTAGTTCTCTAAATAATTGTTCTTAATTTCTCTCATAAAATCCCCACACTTTCTAAAAGCTACATTTTAGATAATAGAAGAATACGATAACGTTCTTTTATATTAACATGAAAAAACATCTGCAGAGATAGCAGTAACACTACCAGGCAACAAATCCTTTGTTGCAATCTCAGTTAAATTACACTCCCCACCCCCCC